>APFE030391702.1:0-24120 GCA_000404065.3 Pinus taeda | reverse complement strand
TTATTATTATTGTTATTATTATACTAAGGGGTTAATTTTTCTGATTAGGGGAAACCAGCTTCCACTAATCTCCATACCGTTGTCTCTGTTGAGATTGTGCGGGTGCTTGATAATCTCCAGGGCTTCTCTGATCTTTCGTTTATGTTGATGCTCCTCCTTGGCGATAATGGCGGCGTTTTCCAATAAGACATGGTGCTTCGTTTTTGATGAGTGTTCTGCAAGGGCGGAGGAACGCGACCTTTCATTTTTAATATCAGCCCCATGCTCTTTTAGTCTTGTTTGCAGAGAACGACCAGTTTCACCAATGTAGCTCTTCCCACATGAGCAATCGATTTTATAGACCCCTTTTAGCTGATGCTTATCAATGTTATCTTTAACTGATCTCATACTTTGCCTGATTGTCCCAGGGGCTGAGAATTGCGTGCTTATGTTTTTTCTTCTTAGGACCTTCGCCATCTTATCTGTAACTCCATGAATGTAAGGAAGAAAAACCCTACCACCCTCCGGTTGATCTCTGGTTTTAGGTTCATGAGATAACAATCTTTTCTCGGCTTTCTGAATTGCTCTTTTAATCTCATTTTCTTTGTAGCCTAAACCTCTAAAGGTTGAGACTAAATGCTTCTTTTCTTCATCCAGATGATTAGCGTCAGAGATTCGAAGAGCCCTGATAGCAAGAGTGTTTAGAACACCAAGTTTCTGGGATGGATGATGGTGGGAGTCAGCATGGAGGTAATTCTCAGTATGGGTAGACTTTCTGAAAACCTTGTGCCCTATGGAGCCATCTTCTCTTCTCATGATGAGGATATCTAAAAAAGGAATGCTCATGTTTTCTTCGAGCTCCATAGTGAATTTTATATCAGAGGAAATGGAGTTCAGGTGAATAAAGAATTTGTCAAGCTCAGCTTTACCATGAGTCCACTTTATATTAGTATCATCAACAAATCGCTTCCACCACACTGGTTTCAAGGGGTAAGAGTCTAGGGCCTTCTTTTCAAAATACTCCATGAATAGGTTGGCCACGATTGGTGAAAGGGGGGATCCCATTGCCCTCCACTCATACAAGCCATTTTCAAAATTTCCCATCTGGGTCCACATTTGTCCATTGGGTTCACAAGGTGTTAGCATCCCCTTCCTCTTGTCTGCAGATTGGGTTGGGCTTGGGATGATGTCCCAAAAGTTGATGCAACCAAAAAAAGATAAAAGCATAATATGGCGACATACAACAGGAAATGTACCACAAAATGCAAAAGATGGTCGGGACAATAAAGTTTAGCATGTGGGCAAAAACCAAACATGAACTCTACCCCTTATCATTATGGCCATCGCCCTAGTTCCTAGGGCCCCTATGGGTACCCCTTTGCATCATTAAGGAACCCATGAATGTCCCAACCCTTGGTGGGCGATGAACTACCCCACCGTAAAGGGGTAATCACTGCTACATCTTACACATCATGCTCTTATACCCTTGACCCCCGAGCAATAAGCAAAAAAAATCAATAGCAAAAGACAAATGAAGAAGGGTGGAAAAATAAAGGTCGAGGTAACTCATGTACCACGATTTCTCCCTCCTACATTCATATACCCAGGTGTGGGCCACCCTCATCATATCTACCCTTGTACCATGGAATGTGGCTTGAAGCCTTCCCTGTGTCCCCACTCCGCTCCATCATTATTTCACATGACACCTACCATTTGAAGGATGCAACTTGGACCTATTATTCCCTTAAAGGTTGAAAACACCTAATAGGGTCCTTCATTAACCTCTGCTACCAGGAGGTAACACTATTACATGTTCAAAGCCCCAAATTTGGAAGGTGAGTCCACTATGAAGTCTCACTTCTGCCCTTGATTAACAAGCTTATTTACTCGATTGTGTTGAGAAATCTGGGCAGCTACATAGGATTATTTCTCTTTCTTTGATAACTATTTGTGGTGTATTTTTTACTTTTCTTGATTAGCTTCTTCTTTCACTTGATTATTATTAGAATTCTTTTCATCAAAGAGCTACCAAACCATAAAGAACATTAAGACAATAGTACAAGATGTAGATGATTAGTCAAGGCCAAAAGCTCTCCAACTTGAGAGGAAAACCCACCATAATTCTTTCTCTTTTTATAGACCTTCAATTGACAAATTCCAAGACCTTTCACCCTTGACCAAGAACCTCCAAGACCAAGTCAAATCTTGCTTCTAGCAACTTCTGAAAATTCTGACTTCCAGCAGCTTCTTCTGCAACATAGACTTGCCTAGCAACTTCTTCTGCAACTTAGACCTGTCCAGCAACTTCTTCTGCAACTTCGCCCTGCCCAGCAGCTTCTTCTGCAAAAACCCTAACCCTAACTCGTGTGATAAATGATGGTGTGATCTTGTTCCTTTCTCCTTCGCTTGGGTAGATTCTCTCTCCTAGAGAATTCAACTTCTAGAATGGCTCTTCTTCATGACCTAACTTCACTTCTGCAACTCAGCGTTTACTGCAACAACATGATCCCTAATTCCTTTGCACGTGTGGAGAGAAGTAACCCGGAAACAATTCCAAAAACTCGATTTTCTCTTCCCCCTTCGTCCTCTTCTTCTTCGCAATCATTTCATTTCTTGTGATCGAACTTGTGTGAGTGAAGTGTGTGTCTCCAAGTGAGGTCGAAGTCTCCTTTATATAGGCTTCTCAAAGGGTCGAATTGCTTCTTTTAGGCCGACTTGGTTTTGAGTGTAGGCTGATTTAAATATTGCATCATGACTTGATCTTGGAGGGTTTTTTACTTGACTTTGACTCAAATAAATTATTTTTACAATATGTAACATGCTCAAATGGGTCATTCATACATGGCAATGACTCATAAAACCTAGAAGTTCTCAATGGGAGCTTGACCTATAAAATAAATTCCTCTTGAGCATGAAACCCATGTCTCAAGAAAACAATAACAAATTTATTTTTCTCATTACATAAAATCATAATTGCATGTGTCATTATAAAGACAGAACCTAGTTACATATTTCAACACTCCCTCTTAACTAGAGAGGTATCCATAATCCATACAAGGTACTTGGACATTTTCAATCTGAAGAATTCTCATAAGAAGAGTTGGATTGGTAACTCATCTATTTAGCATCATATCAACCAGCATTGCCACATAGCAAGGCCTTGACTAACAACTCTATCTCTCCACAAGATCAGAGCACAATGATGGTGAGACCAATGATTTATAGACAACTTCATCATTCTCTCTCAAGGAACATATCCCACCCACGGCTATTCTTATCTTGGATTTCCAGTCCTCAAAGAATAGCAGTCCTCTACGACTACTCTTATCTTGGATTCCCTACCACATCCTCAAAGAGTATCAGATGCCAGACGCTTACCCAATCCTCCATTCTTTCTTCCCAAGTGAAGACAAGAATGATGTGCCTATCTCTCCCTCTCCACTAGGGAGGATATACCCATTCTTATGAAGGAATATAGCCAAGATCCCTCTCAACCAGGAACTTGTCCAAGCTCCCACTTAGCTAGGGACTTGCTTTCCAAGTTTATTCTTTACCAGAAACGCGCTTCCAAGCTCCCACTTAGCTAGGAACTTGCTTTCCAAGTTTCTTCTTTACCAGAAACTGGATTCCAGGCTCCCTCTTAACTAGGGACCTATTTCCAGCAACAACTATCTCTTCATTGGTGGAGATCATGGGACCTTTAGCTGCTTGTAGAGCTCCTTCATTCGATGGCATGAGTTTCATCCTCTTCATCTTGTAGGGCATTGACCATCCATCACTTTCCTTCATGAACCATGTCAGTCATGTCATCCTTCTTTTCATCGGAAAGTGATATACTAGTCCATATCTAGCTTTCCTTCATACAACTACCTTTTCCACATCATGTATTCTTCAGGATCTTCCATCCTTCCACATGAGTACTTATTTGTAGATGACATCCACAATTCTCTTTCAGTAGTCTTGTATTAGCCCATCCAGATATTGTTCAAAAATAAAAAATCAAATCAAATCAAAATTACCTTTTGTGATGGCCCTTCATCATCTTGCATATATATTGACACATCTCCAAGATATTCAATTGTCAAGGGTCTTCTTTCTTTCCAGACTTTCCAAGGTCTTCATATCTTTCCGTGGAGATATCATGGCCAATTCTTCTCGTCATCAGATGTTGATTGTCTTTTCTAGGTGACTATAGTTGCATCTTTCATGATCTTTTCTTTTCTTTATTCACATATTGCTTCCCGGGAACTTCCAATCATAGTTCCTTCATCTTTGTCAACCAACTCATATTTCATATGAGGACATATTATGTTGATTTCATCTAGTCAATATGTGAATCATCCCTTCAATGCATCTTTCCAACCGAAGAGAACCCTTTCTTTTGATTATACTCATGAGGTAGAGTATCCAGCGATTTGCAACTATATGATGACATGACCTAACTTATCAAACATATGCATGCATACCTCTTTTCTTCTTTTGGTCATCTAGACTTCCTTCAACATCTTCCTTTCCTTCATTGAGAGTATTTCAACCATCTCGACACGCTGTATTCCTTTGTCATCATACCATCATTCTTCCAAATAATGAATCCCATTCAAGGTGGTATTCTTAGCAAGACACTTGCTTCTTCCAAGAGATGAACCTTCTAATGAAGATTCCAATGGAGGGTCTTGATTATCCTCATCTTGCAAATGCTCCTTTCTAATGATGATCTACACTAGATGACTTCTTTCATAAGTACTACTTATGCTTCTAATGAGGTTATAAAGAGCTACTTCCTTCTAATGATGATTGCCACAGTCTTCTACTTCAGCTATCTTTCAAGCTTCATGAGCTCTTGCTTCCATCATATGCTATTATGATGCCATCTCTAAATGATGCATCCTATCATGCCTCTAACCTTTCTTACCACGATGGCTATACTTTACAAAAACTGAAAAGAACCAGGTGGAGAAGATTATCTCAAACATAGTAGAGATCTTTTACTTCCTCCATTGATTTCTTCTTTTCAGCGTCTTCCACTTCTTCAATGATATGGGCTTCTTCCCTTCCTCTTTCGTTGTTGTCCTTCTTGAGTTTGGGACAATCTCTCTTGTAGTGCCCATATTCTTGGCATCCATAGCATTGAACCTTTTCCATATTCTTCTTCCTTTTTTGAGGACCAAACTTCCCAAACTTTCCTTTTCTCTTAGCCATGGCAACAAATGCTTGTGTTTGCTCATTTGATCCTACGTCGTTTTTTGCCTTCATCCTGGTTTCTTCAATTTTACATGGTGACCAAAGTTCATTGAATGGGTTAGCTTCCTTCTTTCCATACATGCTTAATGTAAAGTTGCCCCATTCCTCTGGTAGTGCATTGAGCACTATAATTGTTATTTCCTTATCAGACATTATTTCTCGCAACTCTTGTAGTTGGTCTCTAATTTCTGACACCCTCATAAAGTATGAGGCTATTCCTTCTTCTTTTGATATCTTCATCTTGTAGAGTTATTGTCTTAATGAGATCACTTCTCCTGGAGTGCTTACAAAGAACAATTCTACAAGTTTGTCGTATATTTCTTTTGATGTTTCTAACTTTGATATATAGGGAATGAGGGGATATTTGATGGATTCTATGAGAATCCTTTGTGCCCTTACTTCCCCTTTCATGTACTTTGCAAGTGCTTGAGCTTCTTCCTTTGGAGGTTTGGTGATTGAGCCCTTAACATGGTCTACAAATTCATTTTCTATGAGGATCAAATCTGTCCTTTCTTCCATGCAAGAAAGTTTGATGCCCCAACCAACTTGTTGCTTTCCTTGCAAAAAGACATTTTGATAGATTCAGATGTGGACATAAAGATACACTTGTGAATATACTCCTTGATGACAGTATCTTCAACCAGCTGCCTCCTTGATTTTGATGATGATATTGATATTGGAGGATGACTTCTTGATGAAGATGTCTTCCTTCAAAAGTGATCCTTGACTCAAGGAGAGGGAGATCACCTTGAATGATGATGATAATGCCTCTCTTCTTACTTCCCTTGGATGTGTAGACTTCAAGATGCTTCAATTTGAGGCTCTTCTTAATTTGAGTAGGGGTAGGGTCTTTTGAGGTCTCCCTCTTCTTGATGTGATGGTTGAGTAAGGTTCCCAAGAATGCTTGAAGTGTAGAGTCTTTTTTTGAACGAACTAGGGTTTTTCAAGTCTTTAGAAACCTCTTTGATGATTGATGTTCTTGATGATCTTCTAGTTTTTCAGCCCTTGAGTGTCCCACTTTAAGTTGCCCTTCCTTGACTTGTCACCTTAGCTCTGATACCATGTTGAGAAACTTGGGTAGCAACATAGGATGACTTGATAACTGTTTGTGGTGTATTTTTTAATTTTCTTGATTAACTTCTTCTTTCACTTTATTATTATTGGTATTCTTTTCATCAACAACTACCAAACCATAAAAAACAATAAGCCAATAGGAAACAAGATGTAGGCAATCAACCAGGGCCAAAACCTCTCCAACTTGAGAGGAAAACCCACCAGAATTCTTTCTCTTCTTATAGGCCTTCAATTAACAAATTCCAAGACCTTTCACCCTTGACCAAGAACCTCCAAGACCAATTCAAACCTCGCTTCTAGCAACTTCTTAAAATTTTGACTTCCAGCAGCATCTTCTGCAACTTAGACCTACCTAGCAGCTTCTTTTGCAACTTCGACCTGCCCAACAACTTCTTTTACAACTTCGACCTGCCCAACAGCTTCTTCTACAACTTCAACCTGCCTAGCAACTTCTTCTGTAAAAACCCTAACCCTAACATGTGTGATAAATGATGGTGTGATCTTGTTCCTTTCTCCTTCTCTTGGGTAGATTCTCTCTCCTAAAGAATTCGACTTCCAGAATGGCTCTTCTTGATGACCTAACTTCACTTCTGCAACTTAGCTTTTACTGCAACAACATGAACCCTAATTCCTTCGTACGTGTGGAGAGAAGTAGCCCAAAAACAATTCCAAAAACTCGATTTTCTCTTCCTCCTTCGTCCTCTTCTTCTTTGCAATCTTTCCTTTCTTGTGATCGAACTTGTGTGAGTGAAGTGTGTGTCTCCAAGTGAGGTTGAAGTCTCCTTTATATAGGCTTCTCATAAGGTCGAATTACTTCTTTTAGGTCGATTTGTTCTTGAGTGTAGGCCGAATTAAATATGGCATCATGACTTGGTCTTGTAGGGTTCTTTGACTTGACTTTGACTCAAATAAATTCTTTTTACACTATGTAACATGCTCAAATGGGTCATTCATACATGGCAATGACTCATAAACCCTAGAAGCTCTCAATGGGAGCTTGACCTATAAAATAAATTCCTCTTGAGCATGAAACCCATGCCTCAAGAAAACAATATCAAATTTATTTTTCTCATTACAAAAAATCATGATTACATGTGTCATTATGAGGACTGAACCTAGTTACATATTCCAACAGATTGCACTAATGAATCATTGTATTTGAAGGTGAGGATACACATTGGATCTTATACAAGATTGCAGGTGGGTTTTCACCTTGGACTTGGCCTCCCTATATGGGATCCAAGCCCTTCAAAGGATCAAAATGGAATTTGTAGGGTGAGTGTTCATAGCCATGGGCCTTCATTCATGCAAAGCATTGATTGCCACACCATGGGCTTCATTGTCATGTCCCCATTTTTATTCTTCTTCATAGTACAACCAAGGTGGATTTCCAGGGTAGGGGATGGCTAGGTCAGTGGAGCAGGTTTATGTCATCAGGGGTCCCGATTGAATTTTGAGGAGTTTTTATGGGATTTGATGGCATTTTCTTGGCATATTCCATCATCTGCACAGTTTGCCTTTCGTTCTGCCGCATTCCGACAACTTTCGAAAATCAGCATTATTATTGGGCATAACTTAATTAATTATGCTCGAGGTGGCATTTCGGGGAGATTAATTGATGGAACACCTCAATGTAATAGCTCGTTGGAATCAAAACAAGAAGACCGACAAGATGAGATGCTGAGAAGAGACTTCTAGTGGTCGAAGAGAGTATGGTGGGCGATTTGCCATTTTCCTTAGTTAAAAATTACTTTAATTAGTCATTTAATTAAGGAAAAATAATTAATTGGAGAAAAAGGGCCAAAAGTGACTTGAGTGAAATAAAATAAAATTAAAGGTCACTTAAGATAGAATCAATGGAGGAGCTTATGTGTAATAGCTCATTGGAATCGGAACGAGAAGACCTACAGGATGAAATGCTGAGAAGAGACTTCTAGTGGTCGAAGAGAGTATGGTGGGCGATTTGCCATTTTCCTTAGTTAAAAATGACTTTAATTAGTCATTTAATTAAGGAAAATTAATTAATTGGAGAAAAAGGGCCAAAAGTGACTTGAGTGAAATAAAATAAAATTAAATGTCACTTAAGATAAAATAAGATGCTTCTATAGGCTTGGAGATCTATCCATCAGATCTATAAAAGGGGAGGAGGAGGCCATTTGGAGACATCTTGGATCTGATATTGTTTCTTGTATGAGAGGTTGAGAACCCGGTTCTCTACTCCAGCAGTAGCCCCAGGACGGAAACCCTCGGGTGATTCAGTGAGAGTGGGCAAGCACCCATCTCTTCCCTTGGTGAAGCCATTCAGGATTCACAAGTTGTTGTTTATTGGTTTTCGGTTTGTTTTGGAGGCCGATTGCGGAATTATTGTAGATCTGTTTGAGGCCAGTTTATCTCAGCTTTATGGGTTGTATGTGCGTATAAACCCCAATTTATCTAATATAATGAAGTTGAGGTTGTTCCTGTTCATTGTGTTATGGGATTGCAATGCTTTTTCTGTTTAATTTTACATGGCATTCTTCTGTCAATTTATCTAATATAATAAAGTTGAAGTTGTTCCTGTTCATTGTGTTATAGGATCGCAGTTCTTTTTCTGTTTAATTTTACATGGCAATCTTCTGTTAAGTGCATGATAATTCTATGCAAGTGCTTGTTCCAAATTTTTTTCATTTGGGACATTACAGTGGTATCAGAGCTTTGGTCTCAGCGCAGCGTGCGAGTTTTCAGTTTACAGTTGCAACGATTACTGTCGGAGGGTTTTGCCAAAGAAGTCAAAGACCTAGTTTTTGCAACAGAATAAAAGAGCTCGGCAAATTTTCTCACTAACTATGCCACAAAATTTCTAAGAAATTGTTGCATGCAAATTCGCTCAATGTTACAAGTGAGCCTGCTTGTGAATTTTTTTTAAATTGAGCCATTATAATTTTAAAGGGAGAATCGACATATATTAAATTCTTCTTTTGATGGGGCTGTAAAATATTATGTTTATGTTGATCAAAGTTTATGGGGCCACTTACAAATTATGAAAATCGAAATTTTAGGACATGTAGTGAGAAATATTTTGTTTGGGAAGAGAGGATTCATATTTTTCTTACCATGCAAAATTATTCTGAAGTGTGGAGTCAAAATTCCTAAGCCCTGGAGAACGACATCACAGTGGAGCCAGAATAATCAAGGTTTTTTTTTCGAGTACTAAGTACACTCCAACTCTAGGCATAAACATTTTTGTGCAGAGGCTTCGAGGAGAAATTTCAGAGCCGAATTATCCAGTTCATCAATCTTTCCGAGGACTTCCAGTACCAAGAAGGAAGTTCGATGTGGTGACCGAATTTCTTACTTTCAGCTGAAGACCACTCAATAATTGGGGACCAGATTCACTATTTTCAGTGCAAGTTATTATTCAAGCCAAATTCTAACAAGATACAACCGACCATCAAGGAAAATGTGTGTGGCTAGAACAGGTCAGGCCCAAGCTTTAGACAGAGTCGTGCATTGATTTCACGATTTTTCATTCGTTGTGATAGTAGTGTGGGTAATTAATACAGGTGTCATGGCCTGCTTCGATCAGAAGTTCGCTGGATGTTGGATCAATTGTTGTGCTATGGTTACACCAGTGCGTTGATTAAGCCAGAGGAGTTAGAGCCAGTGCAGTATGTCCCTACCTTCGTGTGTTGAATTATTGGAAATGCGATTGGAAACAATTTCTTGCACAGAGCGATTGGAGGCATAGTTGAACCAGTCAGTATGCAAAGTGATCTGGCGTGTTCAACTTGGTTACGATGTGATTGGAAGCAGTCGTAAATGTATTTGTATGTTACATGACCTAGTTAATCGATGGAAGAACTAAGTACTGGGCACTGGATCAATTTTCTACGATTTGAGTCTACTATATGAGAACAAATTGTTGTGATTGATGCATTAAAGTAATTTTTAGGCAATGTGTTGGCTTCCAGTAAACACAGTGTAGACTCGTGCATATCCTTTTCCCAGTGTGTGCAGCAAGAAATACCTATGCGTTGGGTAAGTTAGAGAAATGATTGATCGTGGTTGTATAGCAATATGCGATTAGAAGAGTTTCCTGAGCCACTGCAAAAAGTGTTGGACCAGAACATTTTATCGTTGAGGTTGTGGGCATTATTATTGGGGAACAGAAGCCTCTCTAATTATCCTAGGGCGAGAAACATCATTCAAAAAGAGGCGAAGAGCACTTTCCTGTGGAGGCCCCTGTCACATAAAAACAGGTTCTTATTTCTCTTTCCCATGAAATGTTACTTTGGTGTCATTCACTACTATGCGATGCTATATTCCTTGCTGATAAAAAACAATAGCATATTTTTGAAGGCATTTTCCAGCACTGTGAAATTGACAAAAAGCACACCTACAGTAGACTATTTACCTACTATTTGCAAAATTAGTTGTTGTAAGATTGTCTTTGTTATTTCTTTCTGAGCCATTTGATGAAAGGACCTGTATGGGAGGAAATTTGTAACTGCCTTTACCACAAGCCTTATATTGATGAATCAGTTGACCATGTCATGTTTGTTGAAATGAGTCGTGTACTGCTATTATTGTAGTTTGCATACATGTATGTCTTGACCTATAAGTTTGTAGGGGTTGATGTTGTATTGTCACTATAGTGAGAGTTGAGTCTATATTTGTTGTGTAATATTGCTTCCATAGTCCATTATATGTGGCTAACAGGGTGCTAGTAGAGTTGTTGTATGATGCAATTTTTAAGATACCTCAAAAACTCACACAACAATACAACAATTGATGCCTTAAACCATGATGCTCCTGTGGACCAAAAACCCAACCAGAACAACAAACCATTCTCAAAAGGGATCCACACCCTTCTCCAACAAGAACCGCCAAAAGATTCACAAAAGGGGCAAGAAATAGGACACAAAATCCTTGCACTTGGGACAGATCTAAAATGCTTGAGGGTCACCTGGAAAGTTCTTTTCAAACTTGATGAACTAGATGCACTCCTTTCCAAAGTGAGCCAGTTAGAAGGGAAAAAACTAATTTGGGCTCTAAAACCAGTGATGCTTGCTCTCAAACAACACAAGTTCTTGGAGGAACCTTGTGAAGGGGTTAGACTTCCAGTTGTATCTTGTCTTAGTAACATCATGAGACTAACCGCCCCTATAGCTCCTTACAATGATGATGTTACAAGGAGAGTTTTCAAACTAATGATAGAAACTATCCACGATTTGGACAACAATGCAGGCTCTACCTGTGGGAAGAAGCTTGAGATTTTAGGAGTTATGGCCATGACTAGGACTTATGAAATCATGTTTGATCTTGAGTGTGATGGTTTGATCCTGCAAATGTTCAAATGCTTCTTCAGCATTAGGAAGCATCATTCTGACAGTCATAGTGCACATGCAGTCGATCTTGTCATCATGTATGAGAGGTCGTGATGCCATTTGTCGGGAGTTGCAGTCTTGATTGTTGTTTGTCTGGAGGAGAGAGCATCTGGTCTCACCCGCTGCTTATGAGCTAGCCGAAAGGTTGGTTGAGCAGAACATCGAGTTATTCAGGAGACAGTTGACCAGGGAGGAGCTACTCAAGTTTGGTGGATCATGCAGCAAGAATGCGCTGAGGAGGAAGGGACTTTACTTCATCTGCAAAGGACCTTGGGGACCTGACCACTCATGCTTGAGTGACATTGAGGAGATGACAGCGATAGAGCAAGGAGATATTCTTTATGTCTGTCAGGATGAAGACTCTTCGTTAGACGATTCCATGGGTTCTCACAATGATTCCTCTGACGAGCACGAGCAATCATGTGGAGTTGATGGCAGTAGCCCAAATATGCATCCATGTGTGGTAAAGGAGTACGGGGAGCAATCGATTGTTCCCATGAGGGAAGGAGATCAAGGAGTAGATGAGTAATTGATGATTCAAAATAGAGACCACATAGAGGAGCCTATGTCAAATGATACACACAGTGTGCGGGATGGGCCATTTTTGGAGAGTCAGCTATTGGCTCATGTTGAGCCCATGATGGAGGATGAGCAGACGCCCTTGGGGCTAACCATTGGAGTGGACCGACCTCATTGAGGTTTCATGGCTCTCATCTTCATAGTTTTGTTACTTCAACATTTCGTACTTCTTGATTAGAACAGGCCTATGTTCTTCCCATTCAGTGGATCGTTGTGGGATCTACAATTTCAACTCCATGATAATTTGAGCATTGGCATCTTTCTCTCTTTTGGGCTGGAGTTTTTTCCTACGGGTTTTTCTCTCTTTCTCTGCTTATGGGAGTTTGTACATGGGTACCTAATCAAGCCTTATTGTCGAGACCCATTATTTGTTTTATTTCTTCTTTAGTTACTCCCTATATTTCACTCAAGGGGGGGTGTTAGAGTTGGTTTTTCCAATGCTTCATTTCCCTATGAGCTAAGTATGGTGAGTTGTAAGCTCACATACAGACTTGTATCTACCTAGTTGTCATAGTTATCCTTAATTGACACTGGGCCTCCTCCAATGCTATATAATGGAGGTCTTTTATGTACTTTTATATAACATTGTGAGTAATAGAATACTCTTACATAACTATGTGGTTCTTGACCCCATCTAGAATAATATGCCTGGTCTCGGCATCATCTTTTTGGTACTCATGCAACATGATACGATTTGTTGGTACAGCTATATGTGGTATAGCAAACTCCTTCAGTCCATGCTCTTCTAAAATAAGAAGGCATCAGATACTCTAGATAGCAAACTTCGATGTGCCATCCAACTTGTCTTTTTTCCCTCAATCATGTTGAAGACATTATTGAATCCATCGAAAGAAAATAAAAATAATCTCTTTTAAGAGCTAATAAAAGTACCTAAAAACCTCACGGTCTTCCTCCGCAAGTGATCTCGCTACTACTGGGTAACTCGCACTCCCTTTGTGAACTCGCACTTCCCACTGGAACTATACACTGGCCCTCCCAGAAACTCGCACTACCTCTAAGAAATCACTCTAACAACTGGCAACTAGAGAAACCCACTCGCACTGCCTCTAGAAAAATGATTTGGCAACTAACAAACAAAACTGTCTCTAGCAACACGCACTGGTAAACTGACAATTCACATTATATCAACCAACTCATTGTGTATCAGCTAACTCGCACTGAAACAATGTTGTATCAGCCAACTCGCACTTCTAGAAATGCTCACTGCTAAAATTCCTCCAAGAAATTTTGGAAATCAATTTGGGTATTAAACCCTTGCCTTTCTCTTCCAAACCCCTATGCTAACCTACTCCAATAAACCCCTGCGCTTCAGATCTACTCTGATAACATGTGAAATTTTAATTAATGTTGTAATTTGCTAGTTATTATTCTCCTATCAATTGCTTATTAAGTTATTTTTCATCTACAAATTATTTACTACAAATAATGAATAAAACACAACTACAAATTTCACCAATTAAATAAACTACAGAACTCTTATAAGAAAACCAATATCACCAAATGGACACAATATTCTTGGACAAAACGTCCTTGGAAAAAACCTCAAAGGGAAAACCACTTCTTCAGATCTGAGAGTTTTATTAATCTTCAGCGAATTCTGCAATTGATAAATATTACAGCTGCTTGCCAAACCCCGACAAAGCTCTAGCAAAATATTCTTCACCTCCACAAGTCAATATGACCACTAGAAGGCTTACAGCCTCCCTCTGCAACTTGACACGGCCTCTCCTACAATTCACACTGTTATTCCAACAATCTGCTGCAAATTCCTACAATACGCCTTTTCTGCTAATGAACTAATTTCTTGCAATTCGCTCTGCGACTGGAAATCTCGATCTGCTAAACTAGCAACTCGTACAACCTCTCCTACCAATCTCATATGACCTCTCTATTTGCAGAATAACTCTGGGAGAATTCCTCCTCCGGATCTTGAAAATTGGAAGAATATTGATGAAAGAAACTCCAGAAATATTCACTGCTTCAACTATTGTTGAAACCCTCACTAGTGTCAATCCTCACTCTATCACTGCGCCCTCTTCACTGCAGTGAATTGATCTCCAAGACTGCCCATCGATTTCCTTTATAATCTCTCATTGAGAAATCAACAGCCAAGATCTAGATCTGAAATGATCTAATCAATGGCTAAGATCACTTAGAAACTTTACTATACACCTCTAGAGGAAAATCGACCATGTCCCAATTATTACTAATTAATTAATCTATTTCCCTACGTTAAAACTTAGGAAAATAATTAAAAATTGATTAATTAATTTAAGTAAGACATTTCCATTCAAAAGAATAACTTGGGTTTGGAGATATTTTCCGCTCTTGTATTCCTAGCCTCATTAACACCACTTGAGGCTAGAATACTTGTTTGAGCTACATCAACCAACAGGGATCAAGACCCATCCTATGAAAACAAGTATGGAGCCCTTCCATCACCTTGCCATCAAAATCAAAGTTGCATTTGTAGGAAAATTTGGGGTTGAGGAAAAGTGTTATTGCATGAATGGGTCAATGAAGCATCCCTGTCCACCAACTATCAATCACATCCCATAACATCATTTGTTTATTAAACCCAGCAGAACCCTTGTCCGCATAATAAGCTTGAATAGCCTCTTTGGCCCTATCCATGGCCTCATACAAGTGATCCATTGCAAGCTTATCGCCATCTACCAAACTCTGAACCTTTACTACAAGTTCACTAACTAAGCACACTTCTTCTGCTACTTGCCTAAAGAAGTTAGTGTACACCAATTTCTCAATGGCTCTCCCATCTTCTCTCCTGCTATATCTACAATCACACCACTCATCACTATTGAAATTGTGACTAGGTTCAATCTTCATAATGTATATTTATCATTGATCTATTTATTATGATTTATCAAGCATGTTCTTCATGCTAGAGTCAAAAGAATGTATTTTTTAGTCAAAAGAAAAAGTATTTGTGTCATGTCCCATTTGGACATTTAAAAGAATGAGAAATTGAATTTCTATTATGAGTCATAAACGCACAAGATGACCAAGTTGGCCTAGCACTCCTAAATGTTGATTTCTGGTAGCATCGGATGTGCTCTAAGCCTCAAAATTTGTAGGGAGGCTTGGACACATGTATTCCACAATACCCAGAATTCGTATTGGGAAATTTCACCCAAAGACAATTTTATTAAAATAATTAATTATTTTTAATGGAGGCCTAAGTCTAAACTTAGTAAATTAAAATAATTAAAGGGTATTAATCACACTGTGGGTGAAACTTGTAGAAGAAGATGAGGATCAAGCCAAAATAATCTGAGCCATTGATTAGCATCTAATCTAGGTCATTTGTTCTCAACTGAAGGATTATAAGAGGAGGCTTGATGGGCATTTGGAAATGACATTGAGTAAAAGATCAAAGATCGAATTTCTGAAGAGAGCAGCACAGCAGTTGCCAGAGAGAGATTCGAAGTGATTTCTTGTAGTGAGAGAAAAGGATAGTATCCGAAGGGACGTTTTCCTGGATCGGAGAGTACAAGCCAGAGAGGGTAGAGAGATGTCAAGAGAAGCTAACGCAGGGCCACGCAAAGCTATGTTGTGGCAACACAGAGCTTCAGAGGGAGATTGAAATTTTGCTGAGGAAGTTGTGTTCTAGAGCCAGAAGCCGAGGTGAGAGACCGGGAGACCTAAGAGTTGAAGTTTCCAGCCAACAAAGGATCAGAAGGAGGTGCAGCGCAGTCCCAACTGCAGTGACGCAGTGACTGCGTGGGAGTGACACAGAACTGCGCAGAAACAGTGCAGAGGCTCATCTTTAGTGCAAATCAGTGTCGGTTCTTCCAGTGATAGGGTGAGATCATCTCACTATTATTTTTTCCCCGTTTCTCTCTGTATCAGATAGCCAGTTGGGCATCCAACGAATTGTACTCACAATTACTACTGCTTAATAATACAACCCTCAACTGTTGCACCGGTTTTCCCACACTGGATTTTTTGGGGCCATTTGTCTAAAAATAACTGTGTAGATGTGTGTGATAATTATTTCTCTTGTGTTGTGTTGACCCTGCCGCCCGCACCTACCTACACAGTTAGCGAGAAAAGCCTTCAACCCCACAAGGTGTGGTTGGTGGCAGGGAACTCAGAGAAGGGGCTGTCACACTGATCCCAACTCTCTCCGTTTTAGCTATCTCCTAGGCTACCTAAGGGGGGTGGTCCCTAAATGGAAAGTTAAACCTAAAGCTAAGATGAAAAGTTCTAGGAGGATTATTTGAATTAAATAAGATTGTCAATCTGAGATCTGAAATCAAAACGAAATATAAACAATAGCCATTAACCATACGATGAGCATGTACCACACAAATGACCAGTGCCTTAAAACGTTGTTATTTCGGAAATGAAAATATTTTTGTTTGTACTTCTTTTATGCTCAAAATGGAAACGAATGCTTTTAAATGAAAAGGGAAAATTTGCTTTGATTTTCAAAATAGAAACGAAGCTAAGAGACCAGGGTACTTCCCTCTTGAGTAAATCCTTTTTTTTTGGTGTCTTAAGAGCTTGATGGCTTGAACATCATGTGGGATCCTTGGTATCCTGGGAGGTGACTATTCCCGCCGAAGAAGTCCTCGCCCTCCAACAGAGCTAGCAAACCTGTCGCTTGAAAACACAGAAAACACTTGCAAACAAATTGTTAGTGCAAAAAGGGACTTGGCATATAGAGACCAAGTTGAGCTTGTCATTCAACCGAGAATGGACAAGCTACAACAAGTGTACAAGATATACCAAGCCCAGAAAAGATCTGAGATAGCTGCAAATCTCTCCTCCCTAGACAATAGTGCCTTCAGGCAAAATGAAAAAACAACTAGATAGCAAATGAAAATCACATGAATATTAAACGACACAAGTATACCTCATGTACCAAGGCATGCACCACAAGAGAAGCTGGTAACCCCAAAGACTTTTATTTATTAATGTAAATGCTGAGTACAAAATCCGGCAAAGTCTCCGCCAGCCTAATAGCTCGTTCTATGATATACAATAAGAGCCCAAGGCTCATATAAATAGGAAAATGGGAGACAATCCCAAGGCAAATTCCAATGACAAGTGGCAATAAGGTGAAGATCCCAATGAAGCAAGAAGAATGACAAGTGGCTGCTATGAATGCTTGTGATCCTGGAGATAACTGCTGATATCCTGAGCTGCCAATGTAACTATGAATTGGCTGGCTTCATTGCTGTAATGGCCCACTTAAACTTGCTGTTTATGAACCTGTTAACTGCCTGAGGCTGCCATGTGACATATGCGTAAATAGCTGTATGAACCTTTGACTGGCTGTGGACTGCTGGAGACCTTACGTTAACTGCTGTAGGAGCTGCCAACGGACTGCTGTGATATTTATTTAAATCTCCCAGCGTACCAAATCTGCTTTGAAACTTGTTGTTTGCTGCCTGAAATATATGCTGGGCATACCTTTGCTGACCACGTGTTTTGGCTGAGACTTGGCCAGCATGTATTGCTACCTTTAAATTTTGCGTTAACTTCATAGAATATATGTGCCAATTGCTGATTTAATTTTCAACGTTGACTGCCAACACAACTTTACCTTGGAGTTGTACGCTAATACCTGTTATTGCCAAGTAGACTGCCCAACAATTGTTTGACTGGTCATACGATGTGCGTACGGCAATTTTCTTATTTGCTGAGTGAATGCGTATTTAATTGTGGGCTGAGATTTTCGTACGGACTACGTACGGCTGAGTTATTTACCTTTTTCATGGTGGGCTTGAGGTGGGGGTCCCACTTACTTAGAACTTTTATAATTTCAAACTTTATAATAATTTCACATATTAAAAACTAAATCAAAGTGAACCTCAAAAATTCCATGCTTTATGAACCTGTTGACTTGAGTTGACTTTGACTTTCTTTGACTTGAGGTGGGCCCCACGTTGCTTGCCACATCACCCTTGATCCTCTGCTTGACTTCCATGTCAAAATTTGACTTATTTTGACTTTGGAAATTTTTTTAAATTTTTCCAATTATTCATGTTTTTGAATTTTTTCTTCATTTTTGCCACTGTCACTGGAAAAATTGCCTTTTGAGGGACTCCGAGTCATTTTTTGACCCCCAAAGTAGGCTCCAGGAGAATGCTGGGCCTCTGAGGATGAATTTTGATTGGTCATACGCCCCAGGCATCTCCTAATGCCACTTATTTATGCCTTTATACAAAAAATAATTAAAAAATCCCGTTTTGCGGGAAATTTTTAACTATTAAAAAATCCTACCTAGACTTAGCCAAATTCCACGAAACTTTACATGTGATCTAGTATGGTAACATACATCGACCCTAGACACTAAGATGTGTCAGGGGCTCAACCTTCAAACCGTCACCTCGGCTTTGGGGTGTGCACGAGTGAAAAAATCCAGAGAATTATCCCCCTCTGAAAAAGAAAGGGAGACGAAAGGGATAATTCACCGGATAAAAAAAAAAACTCCAAGTGTACTCCGTTTGCTGATCGAGTCCCACATCCTAGGCCTGTTCACAAATTCAAGAGACGATCATGTATGTAGCATCACTTATTACAATTCCCCGGTAGGGTGTGGAATCTGGGTACAAAGAAGAAATATGATGAGAAGATAGAAGGAGAGTTAAAAAACTCTGTTGACTGATGACATCTCTGATGGTACAAGTGTCTTCTGGATCATCCTTGGGCATGGAGTCGTCAAATAATCGTCAGGTGCTACTCCAGCAGTCAACATGTTGTATTCAGTTTCTGCAATTTTTTATGTGTAGGCTGCAGCGTATTTAACTCGATATTTGTCGTAGCACACAGCAAGTAAATTGTTTAATCGAATTAACAATTAGAAAAATTAACATCAGTTGATGCAGACTGCAATAGGAATCGGGTAACCAAATTTTCACATGTTATCAGAGCACAGATCGTGAGCAAAAGAGCTTAGAAGCAGAAAGGAAGAGGAGTTTGAAATTACTGCAGAGGCAGCACAGTTCATGGACCAAGGAGGTCGAAGTTTTGAGGAGAATTTGATTTCTCTAAGTGAGTCGACAGAGAAATTCGATCTCCAGATCGAAGCTTTCCAGAGGTAGAAGTGAGCAGCATATTTTTCCTTGCAGAGCAGATTTTCAGCTGGGACACAGATATTTTGCAACAGTTGCTGGCAGAATAGCATTAGTGGGGGAGAAGAAGACACACTTGAGGGAATTTCTTCCTCAAAGAATTCCTAGCCATGGAATTCAATTTCTCCAGTATTGAGCAACAGCGGAGAGGCGCTAATCTACTAACTCCAGCAGGGAGTGCATATGCTAGCCCATCAACAGCGCAGAGGAGAGAGGAGGTAGTTCGACATTTCGTTGGTAGAGATGACAGCTAATGGGTTGCTAGATCAGGATCGGTTGGAGGGTGCATCCAACTATGTGATCTAGAAGGAAAGGATATCATGCCTTCTAAACAAGCACGATCTCAAAACCTATGTCAACAGTGTGGTAGTTGTACCCGTGGATTCAGATCCGCTCAAGAAGTACAAGGTCGAGATGGCGAAGGCCAAGAGGTTGATCCTCGACGAAGTGAGGGATCATGTAGTGTGTCACATTTGCCGGAAAGGACGTTGCTCGGCAGTTGTGGGAAGCTTTGGCCACGCTATACAAAGAATCTTTTGAGAAACGGAAGATGTACTTGGAGCAAAAGATGAGATCCACGCAGAAGAGGGAACGCATTGATCTATTCCTAACGAAGCTTCAGGAAATCCGAGACTCGTTGGCAATTGTGGGGTCAACACCTCAACCTACCAAGATGGTGATGCTGGCCCTAAACTCAGTCTCAGAAGAATGGCAAGTGTTTGTCCAGAGTATTCTGGGCAGAGAGAGATTGTCGGATTGGGAAGGAATGTGGGCCGCTCTTCAACAGGAAGAGATGATGAGAGACTTAGTCAAGTGCAAACTTGATAGTAGCAGCAGCAACAGTGGGACGAAGCCAAAGGAGGAGGAAGAGAATGCAGCCCTTACATCTAAGGGGCAGCAGGAGCAGCGAAAGAAGAAGAAAGATGTTTCGAAGATCAAGTGCTTCCGGCGTGAACTTGGTCACTACGCTACACAGTGTCCTCTCAAGAAGAAGGGCAAGGACGAGAAGCATGATCCAAAGGTTGCATCCGTAAAGATAGAGGAAGAAGAGTTTGCCATGATTGCCCAGATACCTCCAGGGGAGAGGTGGGGTGATCTAGAACTGTAGTTCGAAAGAACTACAAATGGACAGGATCCTTGAGGAGTCCACCTCTTGGATCAATACGTTGCTACGGGAGCCCAGATCAGAAGTAGCAAGATGGACCAAGATCAATTGATGCAGAGGAGTGTCGAAATGACAGATGCAGTGGCTAGGAGTGGCAGAGAATGAGCAGCGCAGAGTAGTGTTGGCAGCATTGCAGTTGTCACAGAGTAGAGTCAGCAGCAGTGTAGAGACTTCAGTGATAGCGCAGAGACTAGCAGCAGTCAAAACTCCAGCAACAGATGCATCATGTTGAACCCTAATTCAATAATTTTGGATGCTTTTCCGTTGTTGATGCAGTAGAAGCAGCAATTGGAGAAGGTTGTGCAGATGCAATGTTGGCAGTGGCAGTGCCAGGAGCAACACATATGCAGAACTTATGAGGGTTGCAGTACAGATGCAGTGTTGGCAGTGGCAATGTCAGCAGTAATACAGATGCATCGTTTTTGCAGTAGTTGGTGGGCAGCGATGTCAAACATCAATAGCATAGAGGGAGATGTTTCAGAGTCAGAGAAATGTTTGAACAGGTTGCATTACTAGAGCACATTCCTTGCTAACAGGAAGTGTTGATTACTGGTAGCATTAGATGTGCTCTAAGCCTCCAAATTTGTAGGGAGGCTTGGACACATGTATTCCACAATACCTAGAAATCATTTTGAGAAATTCCACCCGGAGACAGTTTTATTAAATAATTAATTATTTTTAATGGAGACCTAAGTCTAAGCTTGGGAAATTAAAATAATTAAAGGGTATTAGTCAAACTGTGGGTGAAACTTCTAGAAGAAGATGAGCATCAAGCCAAAATAATCTGAGCCACTGATTAGCATCTAATCTAGGTCGTTTGTTCTCAACTGAAGGATTATAAGAGGAGGCTTGATGGGAATTTGGAAATGACATCGAGTAAGAGATCAAAGATCGAATTTCTGAAGAGAGCAGCACAGCAGTTGCCAAAGAGAGATTCGAAGTGATTTCTTGTAGTGAGGGGCAAGGATAGTGTCCGGAGGGGCGTTTTCCTGGATCGGAGAGTACAAGGCAAAGACGGCAGAGAGACGTCAAGAGAAGCTGACGCAGGGCCACGCAAAGCTATGTTGTGGCAGCGTAGAGCTTCAAAGGGAGATTGAAATTTTGCTGAGGAAATCATGTTCTAGAGCCAAAAGCCGAGGTGAGAGACCAGGAGGCCTAAGAGTTGAAGTTTCCAGCCAACAGAGGATCAGAAGGAGGTGCAGCGCAGTCCCAACTGCAGTGACGCAGGTGACTACGTGGGAGTGACACAGAACTGCGCAGAAACAGTGTAGAGGCTCATCTCTAGTGCAGATCAGTGTCGGTTCTTCCAGTGATAGGGTGAGATCATCTCACTATTATTTTTTCCCCGTTTCTCTCTGTATCAGATAGCCAGTTGGGCATCCAACGAATTGTACTCAAATTTACTATTGCTTAATAATACAAACCCTCAGCTACTGCACTGGTTTTCCCACACTGGGTTTTTCTAGGGACATTTGTCCAAAAATAACTGTGTAGATGTGTGTGATGATTATTTCTCTCCTGTGTTGTATTTAGTTTCCGCAGTTTTTTATTTGTGTAGGCTGCAGTGTATGTAATTCGATATTTTTCGTAGCACACAGCAAGTAAATTGTTTAATTGAATTAACATTAGTTGCTGCAATAGGAATCGGGTAACCAGTTTTTCACACTAAAGGCACATATTCAACCCTCCTGGACAACTATACATTGGAGACCTACTCAACCTACTTGGAGTTCAATCAATAATTACAAAAACAAGTATCATCTACACCTAGCAAAGGAGAGAGATGTCGAGTTAAAAGAGAGAGAAAGGAAAGTCAAAATCAAGAAGAATCTTCCATCTCTGACCGAATCTTTCACTGCTACATCTCGCAAATGTGGAGGACTATTTTTTTGTGGGAAAGGCCGAAATTTTCTGAAGTTAGTTGTGGGCCGAAATTCAGCCCTAGTTGCAGATCCGAACTTTTGTGATTTGACCAGAGTTGAAGCAAGTTTGACCAATGTTGAATTTGACTTTGAAGGAGACATAGAGGAGGGTTTTGACTTGGTATCTTGGTGGTCGTTTGGTATTGGTTCTTGGCTTGGATATCTCTCATTTTGATATGATTCTATAAGGAAATGATCATTGGGTTTTTCCCATTGTGGGTCTTCTCAGGGTAAAATTGTGTTTTGTCTCTTGGGCATTGTGATCTTTGTTTCCTTGAATGACTGAACAGATGTATAGTTGCTTGATGAAAAAGACATAAGAAGTAATAAGAAGACATCTAACTCTCACAAGTAATTATCAAGAAGAGAAATTAAGGGTTAGACTGCATTGCACTTTGTTTCTCAACATGGTATCAGAGCTTTGGTGAAGAAAGGAAGCTTGAAGATCACACCTTGTTGGCTTGATTGAAGACAACCTTGTAGCATCTCTCTCTCACTTCCAAGTACTCTTCTATTCTCTGTGTCTAAGACTTTTGATCTAATGGCATCTATCTGCAAAGAAGGCAACAATGAAGGTGCATCTAATTTCACAGCTTAGTAGGAGAGGATTGACCTAGTCATTATAGAAAATGAAGTCATGCAATTTGTTGAAGGCAAAGTTCCACTACTAGATAAAGACAATGTTGAAGAAGTGGCCAAGTATAAAAGGGTGAATTTAAAGCACAAAGGATTCTCTTTGGAGAGTTGTTTGAGCATGTGCTAGATACGATAGTAATACACTGTGACAATAACAATGGGATTCGTCTTGCAGAAAATCTCGTGTTCCATGACAAGTCCAAGCACATTGAGATCAAATATCACTCTATTTGGGATATGGTGCAGAGAGGAGCAGTAAGACTCCAACATATTAAAACTGATCATCAGATTGCTGACATACTTACCAAGCCTTTGCCGAAAGGGAAGTTCTTGGTATTCAAAGAGTAGCTTGGACTAACAGATGTGACGCTTCCTGGTGGGGGCGGTCATGAATGATCAAGAACATTGAGCTATCCTCTTCCCTCTTGTTTGAGCTCCCAAGTTGGGAATGGAGCCAGGAGAGCTTCTGGGGTAGAGGGAACTCTTGACTATAGGTTGTGCGCGATCCTTGTCTTCTATTGACAAGTGGTAATCCCCCCTACCGTCAAGTCTAGGGCTTGCCAAGAGTATACCCTAGTATGCATCCTACCCACAAGTTGGGCTTGTTGGGAGCAATGTTGCACGAAGCACCCCCCCCCCCATAGTTCCAAGCCCCGAAGCCTGTCCCGTACGGAAGCGCCTAGGAGCCGCGGAAAGCGCGCTTCCGAATTTTTTGCTGCTTCCTGGAAATTCGGAAGCGTGGTACGGAAGCGCCGAAGCGCGCTTCGTACGGCGCTTCGGGCATCGAAAGCGTGGCGCTTCGGAGGAGGAAGCGTACGCTTCCAGAAAAGCATTTAGAAAATCGTTTTTTTTCAATTTTTTTTTTTTTATTTTAGGTGAGTTTGCTTGTTGGGGGTGGGTCCACCTTGGGTTAGGGTGACAAATGAAAGCAAAAAAAAATATAAATATAGCAAATGCTCCCTCATGGTAATGTTAAATTCTTAAAGTAAAAGTGACATTCTCCTTTATTTTTCATTTTCATCCTTTTACTTAAA
>APFE030391700.1:0-10307 GCA_000404065.3 Pinus taeda | reverse complement strand
AAAGGCTCTTTGGGTTACCAAATATGGAGAAATATTCCTAGTAGATCATGCTCTAAAAAATTTAATATATGTGCAAATGGGTAGACATGTAACTTTAGATAATATTACATTAAAATAAAAGATGAAGTTGAGTCAATTAAAAATTAGGTTATGTTATTGAATGTTAACATGAAATCATCTCCCTCATATGAGGCTTTAAACACCTCTCCACACAATAACATTTCAAATATTTTAAAATAATAATAAGTTGTTGTTTTATTATTTAAATTAATTTATGTATATTATAAATAAATTTTTTAAAAAACCATTAAAAAATAATTAAATTAATACTATAAATTCCAATCCTTATGCTTTACTTAAATGACATTAACATGCAATATATTTGAGATAGTTGAAATCATCATTAGCACATATCTTTGAAACTCCTACTATGTTGATTTAATTTGCAGCATCACAACTTAAATAAATTTCATCTTTTTCAACATCTATCACTTAACTAGTACAAAATTGGCTAATTTAGTTACTAAATGTCTAATTTGCATATAAGGACCATTTTTCAGATGGTGACCAATATTGACTAATTTACAATAGCTTATAATGCAATCAAATTTTAGTCATATTTAGCTTAATCATTAATTGTTTGTCTCAATTTTATTATTTAGTAGTATAGTTTGTTATAAATTGGGTCATTAATTTGGTCATTAATTACTACAATTAATGGCCAAATAGACAAAAAATATACTACTACATGAGCACCTGAGAAAACCAATTAATGACCAAAGAAATATGACCAAAATGTTGGTTGTGTTATAGGATAGTATAAATTAGCTACTAATAGTCATATATATGTAAATTTTAGTCATTTTTTGAAACCAATTAATGACCAAAGAAATATGACTAAATTTCACTCACGTTATAAGACACTGTAAATTAGTTACTGATAGTCCTATATATAAAAAACTTAGTCGTCATTTGTAATAAAAAAATTATAATTTACAGTAGTCTTTTTTTTGTAGTTTTATATTCATTATATAAATGACCGATTTAGTAGTTTATATTCATTTCATTTACTTTCATTAATAATAATTATAAACTACTATTTTAGTTATTGTATATTCATTTTATTTGTGTTCATCATTATTCAATATAGATTACTAATTAAGTAGTTTCAAATTGATTTCATGTATTCATTATTAATCAACATAAATTAATTAGTATGTTTTTGCGATTGAATTAAAAACAATTCCATACAATGTGCATGTTAATCTAATATGAAAACACAAAGTTACATATGTTAATTACAATATTAAATAATATCAAGTAAAAATATAAATAATTCCAAACATATAAATTAGATTATATTAAATGTCAAGTATTACAATATGATTTTCCAACTTAATATTGATTGTACTACAATTTACACATGAAATATTGTTTGATTACATTAAAACATTATCATTGTATTGCAAAGGAATTGGAGGGGAATTCACCATCTCTAAAGACTTGACCATCAATTTGTATATGTGTGTATATGATGTAGGATATTGGCTTTAAGGGTATCACTAGACCAGTTCTTTTCTCTCTCTCATTCTGCATTTGTTGCTCCAATGTTATTGTTCTCCTCTTTCTTCAATTATTGCTTCTTACCATAAATATTGAGTTCCTCTTCTGAAAATAAAAGAATATACAATGCTGAGTATAAGACAAGAAAGACAATAAACATTGGAATACAAACTAAAGTATACTATAAATGATTTACATGACATATACCTCAACATCAGCAATGTCAATGCAAATTTTCCCTAAAAAAGCAAGAAACTTGAATAACTTTTCTTTAGTTGGGCAATAGTGGCCACTATGTGGCCAAATTACCTATATAAACAATGAAAATAAAATGTCACCGTAGAAAATAACACCTTAAGAACTTAGTATTCAACCTTCACAAAAAGCTTAGGGACAATCATGCCTACTAAGTTACATAATAAAAATCTCCTTGTATTACAATGAGGCAAGAAGATACTACAAAGGGAAATGTAGGATATCTCCTGGAGGTCAAAAAGTCCACACTGTGTGAAATTATTGCCACAACAATATATTTCCATTGCTAAATCTTCTTTTTGTCCTGATCTATAAATTATCATCAACCGCATCAAATTAGTAACTTGGATAATTCTTCCACACAATTGTTGTTTCAAAGGCACAAATATAGAAAGGGACTTCAAGCTAATAACCTTATTCTCATTTTATTTCTCCAAATCTCTCTAAGTCTCAAAAGAGTCATAAAATTCATCATATAACAATTCAAGAAAGGAGAATATTTCACTTGTGTCTCATGTAATCTTAGATCCTAGAACCAAAGGTTTGATAAGCCCTATAGATATGGATTATGGAGGAATATGAAGAGAACATAAGCATCCGGGACAACATAAAATGGCAATTGGAAGAAATAAACCATCCTCAGATTTTGGAAAAATATTTTAAAATTAAAACATTTTACACACTGCATATCGTTAAAAATATCGCATTTGAGGGGCACGGTGTGAAGTATATCCTTTTCAAAAAGGTGAATATATATATTTCTACGAGTTACAAGGAAAGAAGGAAAACATCCAAGCAACATTTAAGTCAATTTCATAGACTTTAACTTTGGGAAAGCTAGATTTCATGTGGTGCATCTTCCATACCTGAGAGTTGAAAGAAACATATGTAGCTGTCATGTGAAAGACGCTATATTTCATGTAATTTTCTCTGTAAAGGAACACAGATGCTAAAGTTGAAATATATTACTCATGTTGAAGCATTTAGCCTAATTATAACATAAAATTAGGATTGAAAACCCACCTTCTCATCATACTTGAAAGTGAAAACAATGTTTCAAAATAATAACCTTATAGATTTTGAAATTAAGAGAATTGTACATCATGTCAACAAATTTCCTTAAAAAATGTACATTAATTTGCTAAGACAAAAATATCCCCAACCATATTCATTAAGGCATAGTCCTACTCTATTACATTTTGGTCCCTTTTTGGGCATATTTTCCAGTCAATTTTGTCAATAATTCACTAGGGATTTGTTGGAATCAAAAGTTTGAGTTGTAAAAACTACATAATTTAAGTGTTCCGGGGGTTTTTCAGGATGTTGGATTCATTTATGCATTTAGAAACACATTTTAAGCAACAAAAAACCACAATATATATAAAAAAATTTGTATCATCAAATTCCAACGAAAAACCAAAACATAGAATAGTTAGACTGCACCTATTCATTAACATGCATACACAATAACATCTCATATATAAGTCTAGAACTCTACACTAAGGGCAATCACTATCAAACCAATATATTTCCATTGCCATTTATTATTAACTTATGTATATATGAATTCTCACCAACCTCATCATAAGGATAACTTAAATAATTATGCTACAAAATTCTATGCCAGAGGCATGATATTGAAAGGGTCTTAAAGCTAGATTCCTTATTCTCATTTTTCTTCTCAAAATCGCACAAACAATTTTGATAAAGGAAGAGAAAAAGGTGCGAAGAAGAGGAGGAAAAGGAGAAGAAAAGAATAGTGTGATTTTTGGATTGTTTTTGGGTTATTTTCATCTACACATGCGAAGGTTAGAGCATCATCTTGCAGTAGTACATATCAAATTGCAGTCACTCTAAAAGAGTCAAGTTTTGGGTCAAAGGAAGTCTCCCTTGCAAGCCGAGTTTATAGAAAGGAGGAATCATCTCAGGCGCAGGAGAAAGAAGGAATGGAACCAAATTTCTTCCAAACCTTCAAGGGCTAGGGTTTCTACAAAAGAAACTACTAGAGGATGAAGCTGCAGAAGAATCTGCTGGGGGGTCAAAGTTGTAGAAGAATATACTGGGGGGTCAAAGTTGTAGAAGAATTTGTTGGGAGGTCAAAGTTACAAAAGCATCTGTTCAGGTAAAAATTGCAAAACTTGCATAGGTTGAAGTTGTTGGAAGGAACACTCATCAATGAAGAAAGGTTTGCTTGGTCTTGGAGGAGTCTTGGTCAAGGATCATAGGACTTTGAATTATTCTATTGAAGTTCTGTAAGAAGAGAATAATTCTTGTGGGTTTTCATATCTAGTGGATAGGTTTTGGCCCTAGATGATCACCTATATCTTGTATCTTCTTGTCTTAGTTTTCTTTATGGTTTAGTAGTTGTTTGATGAAAAGAACACAAAATATAATCAAGTGAAAGAAGAAGCTAACTAATTTAAGTAAAATACATCACAAATAGTTATCAAAGTAAGAGAAATCACCTAATCTATCTACCCCATATTTCTCAACACCACCTCTCTTGGATCCTTATCTTTGGCATTGTGATCTTTGAATAATGTGTGTAGGTTTTGGTCTAATGACAATTGTGCTTCCAACAAGTGGTATGAAATCATAGGTCACGAGTTCGATACACACGCAACTTGCATTGGGAGGGAGATTGTTGGACATTAGATAAACCAACGCTCCACATGTGTTTCGTCACATGGACTAAATACCTCTCATGGATCCTTCTATGGTGATGTGATCGTTGACTAATGTCTGTACGTTTTTTTCTAAAAATAATCATGATTCCAACAATATGTTACCATTATAATAGAAAATAAGAGAAGAATGAAAAAATAATTCACCAAAATGAATTTTAATTATTTTCGTGAAATCCATAACCACAATGCTACAAGAAACACACAACAACAATCACTCTATATTACTACACACTATAACAGAATTCACAAATAATCCTTCTAGCACTAGTTAGGAAAAATGTTGATCTTAGGTGTTCTATTTCCACAATGTATTAAAACTTAAAATATTTCTCCAAAGGTCTAGGGTAGAACCTTCTACTCTAGTCCCACACTATAACCGAGCATTTAATCTAATTATTTTTTATATCATTCAAGTCCAATGTTGAAAATATGCTCTGACATTACTCTATAATAAACCATACAATCTCATAGTCCTAATTTCTCATCTCCAGATGTGTAATATTGAATTTATGCTCTAATAACACTCTATAACGCTCCCTCCCACCCCCTTGGACTTCCCATGTTGAATGGGAGGTGTTACTTTATAATTAACCCAATGTCCATAGTCCTATCATGGAAATTCAGTCACTAAAATTATCCTATACCTAAGTTAGCAGAAGTAACTTTTGTTAATACCATCATATTTAACCAGTTAATAGCTTTCTGTGATATAAATTTTATCGAAATTTGATAGATGGTTCAAAAGTTATGGCCAATTAAAGATTCAACATTCAAACTCTGCCACATAGGCAAAACCTGCCACATGGAGCCTATGTGGCATCCACATGGTGCTGACATTGTGAAAAAATCTCAGAAAAATATTCATAATATATAAATCTAGGTAGGGAAGGTTCATTTGAAAATTGTGTGTTACACCTATGGAAACCCCCAAACCCCCAAACTAATCCATGCTAGGCCAGGCATTTGAGCCTACAAAATTCCCCAAGTACAGACACATCTCGGAGGCTCTGGAGCTTCAGAGATCTATCTTTATTCATGAGTCAATTGTATTTCACATTATCCTTCAAATCTTAAATATATACACGAGAACTACCCTGATCGCTATATTATATGTATATTTTTATTCTAACTTCATCTCACTATAGACTAACCCTAGTTTGAGCCTAACCCTTTCCACCAGACTATAGTTATAGAATATATAACTATATATTACATGCACACATTCGACACAAAAAGGACCATTACATGCTATCCATTAGGGGAATTTTGAGGTCTAAAATGGGCGTCCTAAGGAAATTATAAAATAATAGTGGAAATAATAAAATAGTATTAGAATGCATCATCAAATTTTAGAGGCAAAAAAAGAAAAAAACTAGTTTTTCAACTCGCATTTTCAACTTTTCTCCCTATGGGTTTAATCAAATTTTGAGCACAAACACTCGTTGGATGCAAAATTTGATTCCCCATCAAAGGAGTACCCATGTTGCATACTTTCGATGGACCCTACTACAGGAAAAATGAGATATACATGAAAAACATGATTGCAATAACGTTTTTTCATGTATTTCTCATTTTTCATGTAGCGGGATGCATGGAAAGTATGCAACATGGGTACTTCTTGGATGATGAATTAAATTTTACATCCAACAAGTATTCCCACTCGAAATTTGAGTAAAACCTTAGGGAGGTAAGTTGAAAATATGAGTTGAAAAAGTAGTTTTATTATATTATTATTTTTAATCTTTTTACTTTTTTACTCCAAAAATGGTGAATAATATTCCATGGTTGACATCATCATCTTGTTGGCTTGTGTGGGCCTGACCCAGGTTCAGAGATGATTTAGCCAAGAAAATCTCGGTAGTACTGGCCCTTTTGGAAACAGTCTGCGGAGCGCGAACTAAGGTCTCACTCAAAGTAGTATGGGAGGGTGCTAGAACTAGGTTTCCGCACCCTTGGGATGTCTGATGGGCTTTTGGAGGTCTGCGGTCTGACCTGTCTCTATGCACACTTATGATCCCTTTGCAACCTATGGTGTGGCTTCTGCGCAGCCCTATTCGAGGCCCGACCCATATAGTACCCAAGCCTCCTGCTACGTAACCAATTACTTAATGTGTGTGTGTAAGATTTATGGTTATTATAGCAAATTAAGAAATCATATCAGTGTGCATGATACATAAACCCATACAAACATAAAGAAGATAATGCACAAAAAATACGCAAAAATAAGAGTCAAATTCTCTTTTATTAATCTTCTATCTTTCTTACAACCTCGACACCACCCTGCGCACTTAACTGCGGACTCTACTAGGCCTCTGCGCACTCAGCTGCAGAGCCTCTTCCTACTACTACAACCCAAGACACTTAGGATTCTACTCTAAGCTTGAACCATTCCTTCGCTACTCTCTCTATCATCTTCTCCCTTTACAACTTAGAGCCTCGCTCTATTTATACAATCCCATGGTCTGTGGACCATGGGTAGGCTGACATGACTTTACATTACATACATTACTTTAGGGTGAACAACCCTATGACTTAACCTCCAATTTGCGCTCTGCGCCCACAATTCATGGAGTCTTACAAAACCTTTGACCAAAACTTGGGCTTTGAGCCCCAAAACCTATTGTGGGGGGATTCCATTCCCAATAGGCCCTCAACACAATCATCATGACTCATTCCAAGGCACTCTATTGGTGCAATGATCTTGGCACGGAGCCCCTCCAACTGCTCCCGTACTACCCGAAGGTCCGTCGTGCACTGTTTTGCAGTTTTCTAGACCTACTGCACTCCTGCTTCTGAATCATCCTCATTTGACTCATGTCCTTTGTTTGGTACCAATTTTTGGTGCTTATGTTTACAGTCCCATGCCCTGGGCTAGCTCCTCGGGTCAGGAAGACTATGCTTTGGTTAGTTAGTCAGATAGCTAGCACACTTGTGTAGGGCTTCAGGTGACTGTCGTTTACTTTTCCTAGGAAGGGTTCTCCATTAAGTTTGAATAGCTGGACCATGCCTTCATCTGTGACCTCTTTTACCGCATTTGGTCCCAACTAGTGTATTCTAAATTTTACCGGAAAATTTTCAAACTTGTTGTCATATAGTAGCACTAAATCGTTTACCATGAAGGTGTGCAACTTGATATGGCGGTCGTGCCAAGATTTTTCACGTTGCTTTTGTACCTGCTAGTGAAATCCGACTAGAAATAATTCTTCCTTGAGTTATTATAACTGCACAAGCCTTTCTTCCAAAGCATCGTGGTCTGTCATGTCTGTGAGCGCTGCTATTCGCAGACTAGGTACGATGTATTCCATTGGCCTGACTGCTTCCATACAATAGACTGACCAGAATGGTGTATGTCTCGTCAATTTCTTACATGTTGTCCTGTAAGATGATAACATAGTAGGTACGTGCAGGTCCTAGTCATTTTGTTGTGCATTACATATTTTGGTGAGCGTAGTCTTCAGTATTTTATTGAATGCCTCTATTATTCCATTAGCTTGTGGGCGGTATGGTGTACTTTTTTTATGATACACTTGGAACTCTTCTTGAGTGTGTTGATGGTTTCATTCAAGAAATGTGTTCTATGGTCACTCATTAAGATTTTTGGATAGCCAAATCGTATCAACACGTTTTCGAGCAAAAACTTTGCAGCCATAGCAACCGTGCAGTCCTTGACCGACTGTGCTTCTGCCCATCATGTCACGTATTCCATCGCAGTGATGATGTAGCACGCACATGTCTTTCCCTGAGGTTTGATCGAGCCTACAAAGTCGATCACCCATTTCTCAAACGGCTGCTGTGTCATTTGGGGATTTAGTGGCATTTCGTCCCTCCATGATGGTTTTCTCATTCTTTGACATATATTGCAAGCCTTACAGTGCGCTTTCGAATCCTAATGCAGGGTCGGCCACCATAACCCTGTGTAAAGAATCTTTTGTGTGGTCACAAGTGTTTCATAGTGTCCTCCTGCAGCGCCCCCATGTGCTTCCATGAGGATCTATCCTCATTCAAAAAAAGGTATGTATCTTCGCAATATCTCATCGTTGCCCATCTTGTAGAGGTGCCCCGCGATGACAAAAAAGTTCACGGCTCGCACCACCAATTCCTTCTTCTGTTGGATGGAGTGCTCCTTCGGCGCAATCCATGTTTTTAGAAAATGGACTATATCTTCGAAGTGCCAATCCGCAACACGTACTGCAAAGAGTCATGCATCAATTAGTCCCTCCTCCAAATTTGTTGGTTCCTTGCCCGTCTCAATTCATGATAAGTGGTTTGCTCCCACATTTAAGCATCCTAGCTTGACTATGACTTCAAAATCATATTCTTGAAATAGTAAAAGACATCTACATATGCACCCCCTCAACATAGGCTTGTTCACTAGGTGTTTCAATGCAGAATGGTCGGTATACATCTTGAAATGTCCACCCTGTAAATAGTGTCGGTATTTTTGGAGTGTGTACACCATTGCCGACCTCTCCCACTTGGTGGTAGAGTAGTTCTTTTCTGCTTTGGACAATCATTGAATTGAAAATGTGAGCAGGTGATCAACACCCTCCATGCTTCCTGTGTGAGTACGGCTCCTAATGCGATACACAATGCATCAACATGTACATGAAATTCCATGTCCCACCATTTCGGGAAGACTTGGATTGGGGTAGAGGCTAGTTTCCCCTTCAGGACATCCAAACTCTTCATGTAATCATCATTCCAGCAATATGTAACATCTTTTTTCAATAGCCTTTCCATCGGCATGGTTTTCTAGGCATAACTTTTGATGAACTTCCTATAGTATCCAGTGTGTCCCAAGCTAGAACGCAGTTGTTTAACACTTCGTGGTGCTTCCAAATTAAGGATAACAACAATATTTGGAGGGTCCACCATCAGTCCTTGTTTGCAGACCACATGTCCTAGCATATTTCCAAAGGGAACGAGGAATGTGAACTTCTTCAAGTTCAACGCAATCTGGTGTCGGCGACAAGTATCCATCATCAAATGTAAGCTCGCTACATGGTGCTTAACTAATCCAAAAGCAATCCAATCATCCAGATAGACCTCCAGAAATTTGTGGATGTATTCTTTAAACATGGCTACCACAATGAGCAAAAATATTGCTAGCACATTCTTCAATCCAAATGGAATCACGGTGTATTGAAAGTAGCCCCATTCTATTGTGAAGGTCGTCTTACTCCTATCTTCCAGCGTAATCTTGATCTGGTGGTACCCTGAGAACCCATCCGTGAACAAGTATGCTTCCTGACCACCAACATTCTCTAGTACTTCATCTGCGAATGGTGTTAGGAATGGATTGTGTACACAAGAATCGTTCAGCTTCCTGAGGTCTACGCCTATTCTTATTTCACCCTTTTGTTTTTTCTCCTATAATACCATAGGACTCACCTAGTCGGTTTCTTCCACTGGTTCAATAATTCCAGCTGCGAGCATTTTGTCTAATTCGTCATAGACCTTTTCTTTATACTTTGGATTCAAGTGGTAAGGTTGATGCTTAATTGGCTTCATGTTAGGTTTCAGGGTGATCTTCATCATTCCTAACTCGCCCACGATCCCTTTTAAGTCCATAATTTTAGATGGGAAAAAGTCTTGGTATTCGCGGAGTAGCTCAATAACTTTATCGACCATGGCATCATCCCAATAGTCCCAAAGCATTACGTACTTTGGTTCTACCTCCATTTCAATGTTGACCTGCCTCATCTTTAGCGGCGCGATGATGTTGGGGTCTTCAAGTGATGGTCCACAAATCTCACAAGAGGCTTCTGTTTCTGAAATGTTAATGTTCCATGGGTCCTCATC
>APFE030391698.1:0-33911 GCA_000404065.3 Pinus taeda | reverse complement strand
TTGCAGGGTTATTCAGGTTTCTCTGGTATAACAGCAAGTGGGTTGTACTTGGCAAAAGGGAACAATGCCTAGTACCTCGGGAAGGATTTCGGGGTTTTTAGCCCGCGAAACGAGCACTCGTTCACTGAATTATGGTTTTAGAGTGGTGCAGGTTGCTTGGCTGGCTTTGTGTGACAGGCAGAACTGTATTTAAAGGTTTTTAGTGGTGCCAAATGGTGAATTTTACAGTGAATTTACAATGCATGGGCGAAGTGGGGAAACCGGCTAAATACCTGGAATAACCAGCTTGGACACTTGCGAGCTGGGTTGTGGAGGCTTGGCACCGTGAATTCTGGAGTTGCAACGGTCGGAATCTTCAAATTTGCTGTCTGGATAAATTTTTGCGGTAGCTGGTTGTTTAACGGCTCCTTCTCTTAATCGCATGAAAATGACTTAAAACGGCTTGTTAGGCCGGTTATAACATTGATTTTCGTAAAATAATGCGATTGGCGCTTTTCTGCTGATGACATCAGCATGACGTCATGGTGGGCCCGCCGTACAGTGGTGACGAGGCGCTGACGTGAAGGCCAGGGTGGCGGGACACGGTGGCGGGATGATGCAGTGGCAAGACTGCGTGGAGGGTGACGGGGCGCGGGGGCGAACGGAAGTGAGGTGACGTCAGGATGACGTCGGAGTGACGTGGGAGGGAGAGCGGTAAGTTGGGTGGTGGTAAGCGGGTTCCCCGCACCACTTTTGGAGCAAAGGCGGTAACGGGGAGAGAGCTCCGAACAATCTTAGCGCACGCCACGCGTCCTCGTACGGGCCCAAAACCGCTTTCCCCGGACGTTAACGGTCGGCAGATCGGGGCGCAAGATCGACCGCCCACCCTTGGATCTTGACCGGCGGAGATCGGACGGCTGGCGGGTCCTCCGATGGGTCGTGCATGTTTGGAAGGGGCCCGCTGGGCGATTAAAATATTCATTTAAATACTATGGCCGGGAACTTTAGGTTTTGTGGGTTTTTTCGGGTTTTTCCGGGCTTTTTCATCTTTTGCAAAAGGTTTATGGGTAAAAAGGGGTTAAGTAATGATTTTTCCTTGCAAATGAGGGCTGAATAAGCAGATTAACACAGAATGCGAGAGGGTAAGTTGAGAGGTTCATCAAAGTGACCAGGTGTCATTTGATTTCCTTTTGAACAGACCATATGGCTATAATGCCAGGGAGGAGATATTTATACATTGTGGGGTTTATACACCATGGTGTTTATAATACTAGGGATAGTCGGGTATAGGGAGCTAAGTAATAGAGTTAGTTGTCAATATGGATGGAACATATGGATGAGGGCTGGTTCAGCCAAGTTTTCTCTGAAAATAACTTGGAATGAAGAGTAGATGAAAATGAAAAGAGTTTTACACAAAAATTGTGGCTTTGGAAGGCCACTAGCACCATGACAAAACTTTTGAGTTTGCTGCATAAACCAGTAGATGAAGGGGTGTTAGTAAGGGGTGATATACAAATGAGAACAAGGGATTTAGTCATGCTCCAGTGTGTTGCTTTTCCTGTAGATGTTTCAGCAACTTTGGTCCTGAAAGATATAATATTTCTGCAACCCCATCTACCTACCCAACTAGATTTCCTAGCATTTTTTGTTCCTTCTTGGAGGGTGCATTTGGACTTGCAAACCCTTTGAATGCCCTCTTCTTTTCATTGGCTTTTGCTTTCATTCCCTATCTAATACAACCCTTATTCCTTCCAAGGTCCCAGATTAAGCAGTTGGGAACCTTAGCTTCTCTACCTAGCTACTGATCTGCCAAGATTAAACAGTTTGGGCAGATTTCATTCTCTATTCTACAACATGGAAATTGAAAACATGGCATGATCCAGTTTACACTGTTGGACCACCCATCAAAATTGAGTTCTTATCAAAACTGAAACAGACATTGTCTTCTTAGGGAAATATGGGATCTTTGCATTATCAAAGCAGAGCATATTTGGACCTTTGATATCCAATCATGAAATATGAAACCTATTGGTATAGGTATCCAACAGTAGGAACCATTCTGCTCCCTCAACCTACACTGCCAACACTACAAGAAAATCCCCAGTCCAACTTAAGACCACAACTCCTAGCCCAACCCAACCCCAATTCAAATAATAGACCAGTCCAATCTGTTCAAATAATTGAAACACCAAACCTAGAAACTGATCTAAGGGAGTGCAATGACCTTCAATTAAGGTCTAGGCGCATTATAGAGAGTGAGGGAGATAAAAATGTTCAAGTTGAAAATCAGTTACCTGTAGAAAAACCATTACAAGAAGAAGATGTGGCTAGCAAATAGACTCATGATCAAGCACCCACATCTTCTCCTCCATTCCCAGAGCGATTAATTATACTGCGACCTATAGAACATCCTGATTTTCATATTATGGGAAAACTTAAGAACCTATACATAAAAATCCCACTCCTCCAAGCCATCCAAGACATCCCAATATATGCAAAGACCATCAAAGAGTTACGTATAAAAAAACTGAGGAGAATAACAAATAACCCAATAGTCCAAGTAGTTGGCACCTTATCTGACTTGTTATTAGCTAGAGAAGCACCTGTCAAATATGAAGACCCGGGAAATCAAATAGTGACACTAAAAATCAATGGAAAAACCTTTTCAAATGCCTTAATTGATTTAGGGGTTGCAATTAATATCTTAACAACCACCACCTGTCAAAAACTGGGCATTACATCAGTAGAACCGACCTCCAACTTATTAGAATTGGCTGACCGATCAGTGGCTAGGATGGAAGGTACACTACATGATGTCATGGTATCCATTGATTCCTGGGAATATCTTGTCAACTTTCTAATAATAAACCCCAAAAACCGACTTGATGGACACCATTAATTTTAGGCAGACCTTGGTTTGCAACCGCTGATGCTCACATTGGCTGCTGATAAGGCAATATGACCATAACTAGAGGGGCTAATATAAAAAATCTATCCTTATACCCTCCAACCCAGCCAAGTGTCACAATAATAAAAGCTAACAAACATCTTGTATCATACCTTATGGAAAACATTAGATCCCCATTAACTATATAAGATTCCCTCGATTTCAAAGATCAAACAGAGGATGATGTTATTAACAAATTTATTAACCAAGCTAAATCTAGATCCCACATACAATGTCACATGATAGAGACAACATTTGATAATGAATTGGAAGAAGATCCTCTCAAGGACAGTCATGATCAAACTATACCTACTACCTCTATTTCAAATAGAAAAATTGTAGAGATTGAGCCAGAAAAAACTTTAAACACTAATAGTAACCTGACTCCTGAACAAGAAGAGAAACTGATCCAACTACTGAAAAAATACAAGGAAGCTTTTGCATGGGATTATTCGGATATGAAGGGAATTGATCCCCAGTTATGTAGACACCACATTTAGACAGAAAAGGATGCAAGACCTATTCATCAACCCCAAAGAAGACTTAACCCTCATCTAAAAGACATTCTGAAAGCTAAACTACAAAAACTTTTAGATGTAAACTTTATTTATCCTATCTCCAATAGCAAATGGGTCTCTCCACTTGTAGTGGTTCCGAAGAAGAATGAGAAGTGGAGGATTTGTGTAGATTATAGAGAATTAAATAAAGCAACCTAGAAAGAACACTTTCCCCTTCCATCCATTGACCAGGTATTAGATACATTAGTAGGAAATAAATTATTTTCTTTCTTGGATGGCTTCAGTGGATACAATCAAATTCAGATTGCCCCTGAAGACCAAGACAAAACTACTTTTACCTGTCCTTGGGGAACATTTGCCTACAGAGTCTTACCCTTTGGCCTATGAAATGGCCCTGCCACATTTCAAAGGGCTATCCTCACCATCCTTTCAAATTTAATAAATGAAGGGCTCGAAGTATATATGGATGATTTCACACCATACAGAGATGATTTCGACCTAGCACTAGACACATTGGAAAAGGTGCTGCAACGATGTATCACTACCAGGCTCTGCCTGAGCCATGAAAAATGCTATATGATGATGACTGAAGGCCTCATCCTAGGTCATTATATCTCAACAGCTGGAATATAGGTAGATCTGGCCAAAATTCAAATAATCTTGTTAATACCTACTCCTACCACACAAACAGAGGTACACAATTTTCTTGGATTTTCTGATTATTATAGGAGATTTATAGAACATTTTTCTCACATCGCTGCACCTTTATACACAATAACAGGGAATGTTGACTTTGTTTGGATAGATAAATGTGACCGTGATTTTGAGGATCTGAAAAAGATTGTGTCAACAACACCAGTCCTCAGAGGTCCAAATTGGGATCTACCATTTCAAATTTCATCAGATGGTTCAGACACACATATTGGAGCAGTCCTTGGGTAGGAAGAAGACAAAAAACCATATGCAATTTATTATATTAGAAAGAACTTGTCTCCTGTTGAGTTGAACTATACTGTTACTGAAAAAGAATTTTTAGCTGTAATACATGCTGTAAATAAATTTAGGCATTACATCACTGGATATCCTATTGTTTTATATACAGATCACTCTGCCATAAAATATTTAGCAAATAAACCGATTACAAATGGTAGAGTAACAAGATGGTTGATTTTATTGCAAGAATTCAACATAACAATAAAAGACTGACTTGGAAAAGAAAACCCTGTAGCTGACTTTCTCTCACTAATGCCAAAACTAGTGGACGTAGCAGTAGTCAAAGATCAATTTCCATATGAACATTTGTTCACGATTATTGTCAAAACACCTTGGTATGCTGATGTTGTGAATTATTTAGCAGTGGGCAAATTACTAAAACATCTGACTCCCAAAGAACAAAAGCAGATTGTCTAGTGTAGTACTCGATTTTCTTGGATTGGGGGCTACCTATTTCATATAGGAGTATATGCACATTAGAAGATGCATCCATGAAGATGAAATTTTTGACATTTTGAAAGCCTGTCACGAGAAACCGTGTGGCATACATTTTGTAGATTGAAGAACTGGTCACAAAGTTCTACAAACATGGTATTACTGGCCCACAATCTTCAAAGATGCAAATAAATTTATTCAAGCTTGTGATAGTTGCTAAAGAGCATGATGCGCTAGACATTTTGACAAAATGCCTCTGAACCCACAGTTAGTCATTGAACCATTCGAGCATTGGGTGCTCGATTTTGTGGGTCTAATCAATCCATCATCAAACCAAAAAACATATATTTTGGTAGCAACAGAATATGTCACCAAATGGGTTTAAGTAGAGGCATTGCCAAGAGCTACAGAGGATTCTGTCGTTCAGTTCCTGTTCCACATATTTGTGCGATATGGCCTCCCACAAGACATAATCATGAATGGAGGACCACAATTTGTTGGTAATAAAATTGCTGCAACACTAAAAAACTATCATATTCAACATAAAATTACCTCTCCATACCACCCACAGGCAAATGGCCAAGTAGAGAGCACGAACAAAGTAATAGAAGCAATACTGACAAGAACCATTACATCACACAGATGCGATTGGGCTATAAGATTGTCGGACGCCTTGTGGACATACAAAACAACATGGAGAAGCACTAGTGGTTATTCACCATATCAACTGGTATTTGGAAAGGAACCCATCTTTCCAATAGAATTCGAAATACAGACCTTGAGAACAACACAAGAAGTCAGTCTAGATTTAAACAAGGCCTGGATTAATAGACTACAGCAAATCAATGAGCTGGATGAAATCAGGCTCTCCGCTCTTCAACACACCATGTTAATCCAACAATAGAGAGCCAAATGGCATGATGCCCTTATCAAAAAGAAAGTCTTCCACGAAGGAGATTGGGCACTCCTATACGATTCTAGGTTTCAGGATTTTCCGTGGAAACTTCAGACTCGCTGGTTGGGACCATACAAAATCCAAAAGGTACATGATAATGGCACCATTACTTTAACCACCATCGATGGATCTAGACATACCTTTAAGGAAAACGGTCACCGAGTTCGATTGAACTGCAAACCACTTACTCAGGAATACTTCTAGCAACAACTCCGTGAAGACTCCGACATGTAGATTCTAGTTGAGGAAGGGAACTATTTCTCACCTTTGGTTCATTAAGTGATTTGATTGCTTTTAAATTTCGTACATAATTCTTTTGTTTTGTTTGTGTAAATTACTCTCTATACATGTTTTTGCATTTCTGCAACATTTTCATTTTGTTGTTCCTTTTGGATGGAGCAACATTTTCACCGTTCTGTTGTTCCTTTTCAAAGGAACAACACTTCTGCATTTTTGCTGTTCCTTTTCGAAGGAACAAATCTTTTGCATTTTGTTGTTCCTTTTCAAAGGAACAACACTTCTGCCATTTGCTATTCCTTTCTGAAGGAACAACATTTTTGCATTCTACTATTCCTTTCTGAAGGAACAACGTTTCTGTCTTTTTGTTGTTCCATTTCGAAGGAACAACACTTTCATGTTTTGTTGTTCCTTTTCGAAGGAACAACACTTTGACGTTTTGCTGTTCCTTCCCAAGGAACAACACTTTCACATTTTGTTGTTCCTTTCCAAAGGAACAACACTTTTATGTTTTGTTGTTCCTTTCCAAAGGAACAACATTTCTACATTTTTGGTGTTCCTTTCTGAAGGAACAACACTTCCTCCTTTCTATTGTTCCTTTCCGAAGGAACAAAACTTTTACATTTTGCTGTTCCTTTCCGAAGGAGCAACACTTCTGCATTTTTTTATGTTCCTTTCCGAAGGAACAACACTTTCGTTTTCTGTTGTTCCTTTCCGAAGGAACAACACTTTCATTTTTTCTGTTGTTCCTTTCCGAAGGAACAACACTTTCATTTTTCTGTTGTTCCTTTCCGAAGGAACATCATTTTTGTATTTTTTTGTTTGCACTTATTTTCTTTGTTGTTCCAATTAGGGGACAACTATTGTTTATCTCAATGAACAACAATTCGAGCATGTTTTTCCTTTTGCTTGTGGTTTTTGTGTACAGTAGCTGTTCTATCTTAAGAATAATATTTTTAGAGTGCATTTTCTTCTTTGTGTGATTTACCATTTAGATCATTTTTGTGATCATGGTCATCTAAAGCATAGCTATACATCTATGCAACGAATACAAAAACTAGAGGATACTAAAATCAGCAAATTACATAAAAATCATTATCTTTAGAAGAAATTGCTTTGAATTGATGAGAGAAAAGAGGAAAGGACACAACTATTGATCACCTTGCTATCATTATTTTACTAATACCAATATGATTGATTATTTTTATCGTGGTGGTTCTTCCTAAATCCCCATAATTCTCTTTGATCATTATTATTGAATAAGAGTAAGGGTATATTTTTCTCTATTGGGATGTTAAGAATTCTTCCACCATCCCTACTCTTAAGGAGTGTTGAACCACCCTATGTATATAAATAGGAAAAGTGCTATAAAAAAAAAAAGAAGAAAAATAAAAATGTTTATATGATTGCTAACATGATTTGTCAGATGGAGGATAGGGGGTCTCATTAAGAGCTAGCCCACCATGATCATAAGGAAGAAAGTGAAGTGGCATTCCCACTATGGCCACCACACTAGGGATATGATACAAGAGGCACATCAAAAAAATAAAAAGTCCTTGGAATAGGAGGTCTCATCACGAGCCAACCACCTTTCACTCCTTCCTAGTGAATGGCATTGTGATTCATCTGGTTACCAAGCCAGCATAATGGCCTCCATTCTGACATTACACGACACTTTCCTAGGCATACACAAAGGATTATGGTTCCAAGGGTGAAGTAAACAAATCTGTCAAGGTTATGGACACCTGTGGGAAATAGAGCTCTGTTGATGGTATTGAAGTCATATTTCTTATACACCAATAGCAATTATAAAACCCTTCTTCTTATATCTTTATAAATCGTTCAAATGAGATTATGTATATAACCCTTTCGAACCTTTGATACATGAAAATTAATTACAAATCAATTATGATGGTAAAAGTCGATAATGATCGCATAGGACCTTTTACGCACGTCAACTGTCCTATCCTCCAATTCTCGCATCATATCACAGAATTTCCTTATTTATTAAACGATTCTATTCTACGCCTCTATTTTGGTAATCCGCTCGTCATTGTAAACATGGCATTTCTGTATACGTTGTTCCTTTATGACTCTATACTATGGTAGTTCAGCATGCTGCTCCTTCATTTGACGGTCGAGGATGGCCTATCACATTACAGGGGGGTGCAGGTAATCCCCATAATTCGCTAACATACATGTCAGCTCATCATTCGGAAGAATTAATGACTCAGGAATAGCAATGCTTAATGGTATTTTGTTTCCCAATATGCATGGCTTGCTGTTCTGAAGCTATTTCCATGTTTTTCTCTGCAAAAATTAGCAGTAAGTTATAACTTTGAACAACTTGATTTTCCGACATCTTCTCTGTGTTTTCCTAACAGCCAGCTAAAAATTTGAACAACATGTTGTTCCATTATCGTCTCTGCAGTGTGCTAAGCATGGGAGGAAGATCAATTCGCAGTGAGCCACAGGTGTTGATGGTCTCCGACTCTGCATGAGAGATCCTAGCGAGGGCGGGATTGATATTTTATCTTAACCATCTACAACAATCCAATGAGACGGTGGAAATTGAGTTTCTACAGAACCTGCATGAACATTACTCCATGGTGAGAGGTAGATAGATAGCAGTCACTGACAGTATAATTGTAGAGGTTTTAGGATTGCCAGCCACTGGACCTATGTGGACTCTGAAAAAGGTGAGACTACGGGATGCCATGAAAATCTTCCATGATGAAGGACAAAACCTGACTGTGAAAGGGAAGGGAGTTTTACTGGCAACCTTGGGAGAGCCATGAGCGAAATTGGCAAGAATTATCCAGAGCTACATCACTTGTGATAGCAGGAAAGACGTGGTAAGACCACGCCATCTTAAACTTTTAGCTATGTTAAAGAAAAAATGCGTTGTGAATTTGCCTATGTTTTTAAATTCTTTATTACATGATGTTGCCTAAAGTATGAAGAAATCTCACCATCTAGAGTCAGTAGTGAGCCACCATGGGTTAATATGACTGATAGTCAGCCACAGTCTTACCCAACAGTAGAGCAGTTGGTAGGAACTAATTTTCACAATAGATGGGGGACTGGCTTTGCCAGTCCCAAAATGAAAACATGTTGCCTGTACATCGAGCAAACCACTGAAATGAAGGAAATTTGTTAGACTGGCAAGGATCAGGGGAATGCTGAGGAATCACTAGGAAGACAGTGGTCAGCCTGTGGAGATACACGATGCAGAAGCACTCTGCTCATGATAAAAGTGCATCCGAAGAATTTTGTGATGAAGAAGAAGGACTAAAAGAGCACTCTATTCATTACAAAAGTGCATTCGAAGAATTGTGTGACGAAGAGGAAGGAGAAGAGGATCACTCTACTCATGATGAGAGTGTATCGAGGAAGAGTGATGAGAATGAAGAAGAGGAACAATCTGTTCCTAGTCAAAAAACACCAAAAGAATTTCACAATGAAGAGGAGGTAGAGGAAGAAGCTGCTTAGGAAACAACAAAGCAAGCTAGGGTTTCTACCACTGAAAAACCAGATCAGCATAGCACTGAAGAAGCACCCTGAGAAGAAAATAAGGAAATTGGCCAAGACGAAGGCACAACACTTGAGGTACAAAGCCCAGGCCCTAGTAAACGAATGGCTGTTCCTTCCAAGAAAACAGAAGAAATTAAAAGATTGTGAAAGGAACAACAGAGACTGATTAACATGAATAAGCAACTTTGACAATAGATAAGGGTTTTGAAAATGGGGAAGAAGTCAAAAGGAACCTTTGTGGTAAAGTATGCAACCACTCAGACAAAACCCCTTAAGAAAAAGATCAAGAGGACTCAAGTCCAACCTGCTATTCAAAACCGAAAGGAACAACATCTAGTTGTTATCCATGTCGAAGTACAAACAGAGAACGTATCGGCCTGTGACAAAGAAATTCAAACAGAGGCACCGTCCTCTAAGGAAACTCGGACCATAAAGATGAGATGCTGTGATAAGACGATCCAAGTAGATCTCCCACCTACAACTATTATGTTGGATAATGACCGAAGGACAGTAACTTTGCAAAAGGATTTGGCACAAGCCCAACAAACAATAGAGAAACTTACAAAGCAAACTGTCTCTCAATAAAAATATGAGAAATTACAACAGCAGCTGAGGAACATTAACTTATCTGAAAACTAGGCCTTGGAAGGATGGCGAAATGCAGAAGAAGGAGTCAAAAAGGTAACTCATAGACTAGACATAGTCATCAAACAAATGTATACGTTATGCTCTCCGTATACTGACATTCTAGCGTGTAGGGCACCTACTAGGAACTATGCTTTGTTTTTAATGGAAAGATATTTACAATTCAAAATTAAATTTGTCAAAGCAGGAGTACCTATAGAGATAAAAACCATTGGTGGCTTCATAAACAGTTGTAAGCATTATGGGGAGAAAGTTTAGTGACTGTTATGTGAATTCTATTTTCACAATCTTGTATTAGATGGAGAAACAGTTAAGAACCCTAGCCCTTTTGTGGGTGATGTCCAACTACAGGCATTTATTTCTTTTGGTGTTAATCAAATAAAGTGGCTTAAAGCCTACAATGTATTTCAAAGATAGGAGAATGGATTAGATTTATGGGTGAGAGGTGAACCTAGAGACCCACAACAACTATGGAATAAACATAGGAGCCTAATGAGAACTTAGGGAGTGATCCAAGCATTGGGACCTATTCATATAGCAGTCATCCGGCAAGGGATAGAATACTTATTTACTATCAAAGACCTTGCCATAGCAGTAGCAAAATTTCGATACCAGACTTCTAATCCAAACATCCAAAACCGAGAACCATTCAATTGTGAGAACTTTAAGCTAGCTGCTGACCACTTGGGTATCTACAATGACCTCATTTTGAGAGAAGGCCCGTCTTGGTTAGGCTATAGGTTCAGAAGTTCAATTATTTGGCACCCTGCACCAGGATATCAAGCCTTATATGAAATGCTTGAAGGTCAGACATGGCATATTTTTGAATTCTTAGCTAGGCATCATGGTTGTAGACCACCTGATGAGATCCCTTCTCCAGCCTATTCCCTAACTGCCTTGCATGTCAATTACAATTTTTTCAGGAGGGCATGAAAAAGGGTAAGCAAGGGAGTGTGTGGAGCACTAGAGAAGGTATGTAATTACCACTTATTTCATCATCTTTTCCTTAAATTCATAACTTCTTTACATTATGAAATAAGTATAGGGTGAAAGATTATGATAAAGATTAGAATATTTGTGTGCAACGTAAAATGACTAATAATTACCCTTTTCCTATGCAGAAAAAGGAAAAAACAGAAGATCACCATTCCAAAGGAAAAGACAAGACAAAGTTAACTGTTGTCCCTTTGACAGGGAATTGCATCCAAATGAGGCAATCCAGATTGGAGCGTATAAGCCAGGAAAAGGAAGAGGAGATACCAAATCGGCGCAAGGGAATAAGAAGATAATTGAGAGCTAACAAATATGGTGAATCCCTCAGGATCCTTTGATCCTGAGGGATCTCTATCTTAACAATTCTCTGTATCGTTGAAATATTCACTCAGCTACTATAAGAAGGGACAAAATTGCTAGCCCAAGGGATGAACTATTATTGTTTTTATGAAATTTAATATTCTAACTGAAACTGTGATCATCGACTCTTTTTAAAAGAACAATTGTTGTAACTCTATTTTAATGCTTAATATATAAAATCTGGTTGTTGTTCCATCTTTGATTCTGGAGCAATCTTAAGCAGTGTGTCCCTAGAGGCTAAGGGCCTGGCGCTAGTGGATCACTTTCTCTTGTACCATTATTTTCTGATTCTAAGTCATGTGTGGTTTGATCTCTCTTATTTGCCTTGTTCAGTAATCTGTTATTCTTTATGATTTCATGTATTAGCTCTATTATATTTCGTTCTTATTTTGAATATTAATGTTGTTCTCTGCAACAGGAATGTTAAGTTATTCATTCGAAACTTATATCATATTGTTGTTCCTTCAACAGATTGATATTATCATATAACATTGTTGTTCCTTCCAGATTGCCATTGTTGTTCGTTTACAGAATAACAGTGCTGTGTATTTGTAAATTGGTATTATTGTCTATTTATCTATGGTTTACTTCCATTACAGTGATTATTTTTCCACCGTGATCACAATTGTTGTTTCTTCATAACCGTGATTAATAACTGTTGTGCTGAAACTCAGATTACTGTTTCTTCCAATATAGAAGTGCCATGTGTAATGTTCGATTTGGTTTGTTGTGCATTTACATTCGATTCAGGTTGCTATTCAATATTTCATTTCCTTTAGTTTGTTGTCCCATTTCCACTTTCTATTCGAATAATCTATAAAGTAAAGATTGTTTCTTAATTCCTGTAGATTACACTTACTGCCTCATTCATTTCTCTAGATTAAAGATTTGTTATTCAGTCTTGCTAAATAGATTAGTTGCTATTCCTTTTTCTGTTATTTGAATTATCATTGCTTTGGTGTGAACAAAATGATCTGAAACTGTAGTGAACATTGACTATTGTGTCCAGTTCCCAAGTTGATGATCTTTGCTTTGATTTCTTTTCAATTATATTAGTTTAAAAAGGGAGGATTTATTACTACTGAACCCTTGACTGATAAAGTATTGTAGTTTCCTCATTGAATTATTTAGTTACAAGCATTTCTAGTTCTTGCCATTACATTTAGAATTTTTTTTCAGCATTTAGTTACTATTGCAGAAGCATTATACTACTAGCATTACTCTGACAAATGACTGCCTCAAACTGAGTACACTCTTTGAGATAACAAATCGTACCTAGATTGATAATTAACGTAGGGTAAATAGAGGTGAAAAAGACCCTTTTTACTGCTCGACAACTAGTACTTATCCTTTAATTAATCCTTAGTTTCTACCTTTGTCCTTATTCTGTACGTGCTCCAAAACAGTTTCCACACTCGAAAAACACCTAGTGCCTTCTCCTCAACCATGTGCACATACACATAGTGTGCATCACACACATACAACCACACACATCATAAAACACCATGCAATACATGCACCTACACCTAACATACAACTTATACACCTACACCTAATGTACAACACAACATAATACATATGCCCACATCTAGTGTACACCACCACACAATACATACACGTACACCTAATGTATAACCCAATACATATACGTACACAAAGTAAAACACAATGAGTACACATGTCATGATACCACAACTACACAATGCACATACATAGTATTGTATGCCCGCAACACATCATGTATAACATGTGCACAATACCACATTTACACCAGTACCATATGTACAACATGTACACAATACCACATGTACAGAACACCACGTGCACAAAGTGTGCACAACATCACATGTACACATCACCACCTGCATGACGTGTACACAACACCACATGTACATCACACCACCTGTACAATGTGTACGCAATACCACATGCACGACATGTACACTACACCACATGTACACATGCCACATGCACAAAACACCACCTGCACACAACACCACATGTACAACATGTACACAACACCACATGTACAACAATGAACATAACACATATGTACATAATACCATATGCACTGCATATACAACATGTACCTAGCATCATATGTATAGAACACCACATATCCATCATGTGCACAACACCATATGCACACAACATCGCATATCTAACATGCACAAAATACGATATGTACACAACACTGCATATCCAACATGTACATAACATGATCTATACCAAACACTACATATGTAATATACACACAACACCATATATACAACATGCATACAAGATCATATGTACACAATACTACATATACAACATTACACATCACCATAGGTACAATCACTGAATATACAACATGCACAACATATACACAATAATAACACTCCACATCCAAAACCATGCTGCCTTTACCAAGCAACCTTGCTTCCAGTGTCTCTCCACCATCCATGCTTATCCTAGCATGTCATAAAGCACATTGTTTTCATTCCACTGATGCATCCTTCAACGTTACCTGTTGTAACATAAATATAGGTATAATACAAGCATACAATATCAATTCATATCCACATGATACTGACCTCATATATTTGTCATGACTACTCTTCCCACTTGATTCCTCGTAAACCATGAACCTCTTCATCTCATTCACTTGCATAAGAAATCATTCCACCACAAGAATGATCCCTGGAAACCCTATTAGATAGTGACATAGATACATATAATCACTAAGATAGAACAATCATGATCCTGTGAGACAACGACATACCTATATACATATAAACATTAGAATAAAAACAATCATGATCCATGACGATGCCGTTAGAAATGCCATACATACATACATACATACATGTATACATATATAGACATCAACACAATCATGATCAAAACATAATTACTAGATACCATAAAGTCAACGTTAAGAGAATTCCCTTTATCTGTTCACAACATGCACAACATTGAGAACAATGATTCCCAACATAGACAAGACATCTGATGCCTAAAATCCATTTTATTTACCTTTCCTTATTACTTTTCTCACGTTTGCACTACCACCATCCATTTACCACAATGGACCCAACTAGTCCAACCAACTATCATATTCTTACCTTCAATTTCCCTTACTCATGCACCGAGCTTCATTCGGGCCTTACATTACTTGTTGGGTATCACAAAAATATCCCCGAGCTCCATTAACTTCCTCTTTTCCAAGCCAATTCCCAAGACTCAAAACATATAAGGAAAGAAAAAGAAAACAACAAGAAGTAAACCATGAAATACCAATAGCAATACGACACTACAAACAAATGGCATGGACATGCACAAGACACAAACAAAACTACAAATCAAGTGCAAGAAAATCACAAACACTGAAAGCACAATACTGGAAACAAACACCATGACTCAATCCCATGGTCCCCATTGCTTCCAAGGGAAAGATCAACCTGAGCCTTCTTCAAGACTTCATGGAAATCTATTTTTCCATGTGATCCCCTACATCACACTGCCATAAACACATAATTGTTAGTGAATAAATAAACATAACAATACACTAGTTATCATACCTTGTCATACTAATGCCAAGCATGTTACCTTACAACTGCTCACACATGTCAACCATATGTTCCAAATATCAAGACAATCATATCTATCAATTTGAAATCAACATTTACCAAGACTAATATTCATGCCATAATCCACAGTCAACTCATATTCATTAGACATAATGCTACAACTATCACCTACTTACACTCAAGTACATATCAATTTTCTCAACACATATGTGTTAGTACAATCATCCTAAAAAAATATCATTTGAACACCTACTCATATCATGAAATTAATCAAACATTCAACAAGAAATTAATGACATAATAGACACCAACACTCAAACACCAAATAGACGACATAATCAAACATTCAAACACAAATTAGACAACATAAGAAAGTTCATAACTTACTATATCTTAGGGGAGGCTATTTTGTCCGCACAATGAATCTAGATTAACATGTTATAAATTCACAACGTATCAACTCAAACATAAATAAGGTCATGATATTCATAACAATAATTAGATAACATGCTCACATCATAAACTCATAAACAACTGTCATTCATGCATAACAATCACATATGCAAAGTTAGTCTAGATTACTACAACACAATATCACAATTATATCGACTCATACATGAGTATCATAACCACAATCATATGCATTCTAAACATACACTACATGTATGACGATCTGCTCTTACACCAAGGCTAGTGCTACAACCTCACTCTGATGGTATGCATCTCCTTCTCTATCTCAGCCGACACGTTAGCATCATAACATAGCAACAACATCATGATGACATACTACATCTAATGACCTCACAATGCATATCTAACCTATTATGCATGCATAATAACATATAGACATTGACATGCATAACAAATGCATGTACAATTGACATGCATTCATGACTAACACATCCCAACAACAACATCATCAACTTCCATATGGAAACACAACTGCAATAATAACCACTACCATGCATACATAACAAACACATATACAACCTACATGCATGCATGGAAAACACATTCTACTCATCCAGTCCAATTTTTAAACCATGCTTTGATACCACTATGTGGTATTAGATATCACCCAAAAATAATAGAAACCAGACACCACCCAAAGAGAATGCAACCTACTCTGGTACTGCTCTGTAACACCCACCTGTTGGCATTATGGATAAAGTGTTGTCCTTGATGGCAACTCTTGCAGGTGATGGAGCACTGTACATCAGGTCAGTAGCAGAGATTGATGATCAGCTTTCAAATATTGGAGAAAATAATGGGTACGCAGGTACTCAGTACAAAAGGCGCGTACACGCAGGTATTCCATACAAAAAGTGTGTACATACCCGCAGGTCACCCGTTCAAAAGGTGCGTACCCCCAGTGCACACTCTTCAAGGCAGTAAAGCGCGCACACATGGGGTTTCTTATGTTTAACCCTTGGTATTTAGCTGACGGTATTGTATTATTATGGTTTTGGCCCGTGGTATTGGTCCATGATTTGAGGAAGAGCTTGCTTATATAAAGCAAAGGAGATCATTTGGCTTGAGCATCTTTGAAAATTGAATATCTTAAGATCTGAAATATTGGGTTCTCGGTTTAAAAGCCTGATCTATAAAAGAGAAATTGAAAGCAAATCTGTGAAGGGTGATCTCTCAAGCGCAAGACTAGATCTGAGCATCTGACTGTATTTCGGCCCTAATCAGAGGTATGCAGGTGATTAACGGTGTGAGTGCGTGGGTACGCAGAGGCGACGAAGGGGCAGTGCCTGGGTATGCAGAGGCGATGAAGGCGCAGTGCGTGGGTACGCAGAGCGACAGAGGTTCAGGTGCGTAGGCACAGAAACAATATGCGGCGCGATAGTGTCTTTGGGTGCGTGGCTTCGGTGAAGTACGTGGCGCGATAGTGTATCTGGGTGCGTACCTTCAACAACAGTACGCAGTGCGATTGAAGAACAAGTGCATAGGCACGCGGTGCAACAGAACATTGTCTGCGGGTATACGCAGGGGCGCAGAAGGTGAAGTGCGTGGGGACGCAGGCCGGTGAAAGGAAAACTGCGTATCTGTCTTAAGATCTTCTGTTGACTGAATTTTTTTGTTGAAAAGGTGTTCTGGGTTTAGTTCTGTTATTGTTGATTTGGTTGCTTCAGCTGACTGTGTAATTTACATGTACTTGATGATCGTTTGATGTATATGGATCCAGTTTGAAAATTTATGAAAAGTGGTCCTTGAAAAGAAGTAGGGGGTTGTAGCTCCCTTCCAGAAGAGACTGGAAACGAGAGAGAGTTGTAGCTCTCTGCAGGTTGCAGCCTGCGTACTGGTAAAGGACTGCACCAGTACAAGACCATTGTAAAAGGAGTTTTCTAATTTGAAAGAAGAAAGAGACATATTGCAGCAGGTGGTTTCCACCCACATTGGGTTTCCACCTTATATCTGGTGTTCTTTGATGTGACTGTCTGATTTTCTTGTTCATGCTCATTATTTATGGTATTGGTATGCAAAAATAAGTCAAAGTAATAATAAGAAAGATTTGGTAAAAGAATTAGATAATACTGATTCACCCCCCCTCTCAGTATTATTGTCAACAGAGTTTATTGACTTATTTGTACATTCAGCATCCACTTTGTTGATAGGGGCTCCCCCTCCTAGAATCTTTGGTGACATGAAAAAGATTATGCAGCTCTCCAAACAATACATAATAGGTGACTGGTACCTGTACCAAAATCACATAGAAATTAGAATATATGGGTGTGAACTTTGCCCTTTCAAGCTACCTAAATATGTGCCCATGAGATTATTTGCACTAGAATATTTTAGACAGATCATAAAGGCAGATTTAGACCATTTTTACAATGTAAAGAAGAAGGCTCAGTTAATAATAAAAAACCAGTTTGGCCCTTATGTCATCAATTCTAGATATGTTTGGCAAGAAACTGAGAAGATTTTAGGATACCACCTTAAATTGAAGAAAAGTTTTTGGTGGGTGCCATATGACCCAAATAGTTTTATAAGTGACAGAAAAGTAAGGAACATGCTATCAGTTTATGTACATCATAGGATCCTAGAAATTGAACAGTATGCAAATCAAGATGAATGGGTAGAAGGGACCTTAATAGAAGAAATTAGTGAACAGGAAAAGATGGAAAAATCTATGAAAGATCTTGAAAAAACCCTTGAACTGGACTCTTTTGGACAGTTGTCTTTCAAGCTGCCTCAACAATCAGGAGTTGGAACATCCTCTGCTGGAACTTCTCAGCAGCCTGCACAGAAAACCAGCACACCAGTCACAAGGACTTCAAAGGGCAAAGAAGTAGAGACAACAGATCAACCTACAATGACAGACCAGCCAACAATGTCAAAAGAACAAAGTCAGGTGCAAATTCCTCCAGCTTAAACTAAAGCACCAGAAGTTCCAGCACGACAAACTCCTCTAAATGAGGAAAGAAGCAAGAAAAGAGACAGAGAAGACCCCACACCTATCAGTGGACCTGTTGAACAACCAGGAGCAAAAAGACAAAGATTGAATCCTCTGTCAGAAGAGGAAATCATTGAAGAAACCACTGATAGTCTAAGAGGTGAGAGATTAGTCAGCCAACAGACTTCCCTAGTGATAGAAATATCAACTAGCTCACATAGGCAGGAGCTAGAAAGGTAGCACAGTGCAGAAGTTTCATCCACTAGGCCACAAAGCAAACAGGCCTCAGACATCAAAAGAACATTCACAGAGATAAGGCCAGGAACGACCCACTAAGGCTTCAAATTTACAACCAGTATCTCAAGATGGCCCCCACAAATCAACAGAGATTAATGTCAGCCTATGACATTAAAGAAGGCAAAATGATAAGCAGTTACTTTAAGCCCAAGGTGCAACAACCACAGTCAGTAGCTGATTATATCTAGACAAATTTGGAGGTCTTAGCCAAGGACATTCATCCTATGGACCAGATTGAGCTTCATAAACAGACTAGAGAGATGGTCTAGTTCACACTGGATGATAAAGAAATGTTGGACCTTAAATTAAAAAACTCCTTGAACAATACCTCTGCTCAATTACATTTGGAGAAAGCCTCCTCTCTGGCCAAGGACAACAGGATAAAATCTTTAGAAGAGATCATCATTAAAGTGGGACATGAGCCCAAAGATGCTAAAGGCATAAAGGCACTAATGAAGAAGAAAGAAGAGGGCATTGCTGCCCTGAGGAAACAACTGAAACTGCCTCCTTCCATGCATCCACAGACCGCAAAAGTTGTACAATGGAAATCTGAAGAGGAGATGATGGACTTGCTCATGAAGCTTAATGAGAGATTGAATGATACAGAGCAGGCATTGGAAAAAGCACTAAAGGAAAAGCAGGGAGAGTCGACCTCCCAACCTCTCGAGGTAATCCCCATAGTCTCAACTGCAGCCCCCTCCACACTTGGAACACCATTGGCTCCCAATGTCCCAGCAACCACAACAGAGATAATCACAGGTACAACAACAACAACAACAACAACAGGCAGCAGTACTAATATGAGCACAGAAGAATTGATAAAAGCCATGGAAGAATTGAGACTCCAAGTGTCAGAATTGAAACAAGTAAAGGAAAAATTGGCAAAAGTAGAAAAGAATTATGACAAATCCAAAATAAATATTGCAGAGAAAATAAGGGAGGTTAAGACATTAGAGAATAAAGTGAGAACATTAGAAAAGGATCTCACTCTGGATAAACCTCTGGCAGAAATCAAAGGAATTCTTTGGGCCAACAATAATCAATCCCTTAATAATGTTTGGTCATCTATCCAAGTTATTTATGAGCAGATTGACTTAATAACAGCAGCCCAAGTGGAAATTCAAAAGACAAGAGCTTTGTTGGGATAGATGCTTGAACAAGCCAACCAGCTTATACATTTTTTTAGCACCAAGACCAACGAACAACTGGAAGCAGTGGAAATCATAGACAGGACATGCACCATTCTGGAAATCAAAAGAGTTCTAACCAAGAGAAATCTGATGCAAAATTTGGAAAGGAGATGCCAGGATATGCAGGTAGAGATTAATTCTTTCACAGAAAAGTTCACAGTTTTGTAGAATAAAGGCCTACCATGTCCTTTAGGATGTAATGACCGGCTGATGAAACACATAGATTATGCACATAAATTGAATAAATATGCTGCTGATCAAGCTAGTTCATCAACAACTGCCTCAGGAGTAAAAGCACTCCCTACAGGACAAGTTCTCTATGACAGCTTGGAGAACTTATTCTACATTGAGCATGAGGTAAAGCATCTATTCGCCATCCAACCTAATTTTTTCAGATATACAGAGATTGATGAAACTTTAAGGAAACTTCAGAAACATAAATTTCCAGAGCAAAAATGGTGGGAAGATATGTTAGAAATTTTGTAAACTTCTCTTGGGCAAAACGTAAATTTTGGGCTATTCTACCATGATAAGATAGAGAGGGATGAATGAGGGTCAAAACGGGTCAAAGTGTATCAGATCAGGATTGAAGAATATCCTAAAAAGATGGAGTAGCCAACAGAGAGTATCAGTGGAAGACAGTTGTAAACCGACTCGCAGAGCTTGCCTCCAACACATCTGACAAAGACAGAGCTGCCAACACGGCATCAATTTATCTTTTCCCTGTTTTCGAGACTATTTGTCTCTATCTTTAGTAAAAAAAACGATTAGTCATCACTAGATATTATCTCCATGAGATATTTTGTATAAATACTCCCCCAAACGAAGTATTTGGGGTTGGTGAGTATTCCTAGATTTTGTTGTAACATTGAGTTTTGGAATAGAGAGCTGTTGGAATCAACTGTTGTTGGGCTCACTAGATGAAGAATCGAAGCAGAGGACTTGTCACAGGATTCTTGAATCAACCACCGGACCAATAAGTCCCTTATATCTGTGTTTTAAAGTTTTTCTAGTTCCTTATATCATCCGGGTTTCAAAATCTAAATGATAAAGATAAAGATTAATTCAGAATACGGCTGAATTCACTCTGTGTTCATCCATTATCATTCTCTGTGTTTTCTTCAGAATTAGAATAAGCAGTGTAAATCTTAATTGCTCCTGTTTCCTAATTCTTTCATGTTGATTATTTGTTAAAGAATTTTTAAACTGCTCTTTAGTAGTAATCATCCCCTTTCCCTCTTTAAATAGGTTGAAGGATTCTTAGCTGCCTTTCACCCAATTTGAACCCATTCCATCTGCTTCAAGCCTTTATTTGTTCCCTGTTTGACTACCTTGCTATGTGAACCATCCTCTGTTAAGAAGCCAAATCCAGAAAGCCATCCTCGTTGACTCCATTAGCCCAATGGACTGAACTACTCAGTCTTACACCTCTGCTCTATTGAATCTCACCACCCAAAAAGCAAAGAAAACCCCTGAACCTCATAACTAGCCTAATACCTTTCAAAACAAAGTTAAATCATAAAGAGAGAGCCCTCTCTAGATACAGCTTGGCTAGATTCTGTATCTAAAAGATTGGTTTGTGGTTACCTCAGCCTCCATTCCCTTTCTTACAACTTTGTGGAAAACCTGAGCGATAACATTTTGGCGACTCCATTGGGGACCAAATGTGTGATTATCTAATCCAAAATTAGTAAAAAGTAAAACAATCTTACGTAGTGAATGTCCCAAGTATACATTACTTCTCTGAATAAATGCCACAAAAACAACTTTCATTTATTGATTGGAGAGGTTTAAGAAAAAATACACTATGTAAAAGAATGTGTCCTTATTGCTTGAATGTTAAATGTTCTCAACATTTGTGCCTTCTTGAAACAATTTCTTTAACTTTGACTTATGAAATGTTTCATAGGAACAAATATAATTTGGAATTTGACACTTTGAATGGATATCTCTTTCTCAATTTTTGTGATTTCTGGCTACAATTGTGCAACTAAAGCAAAGTTATGATGATTAACTACATATTCATTTTGGATTGTGAATCACAACAAATAAACAAATCTATGGTTGTTGCCTATACAAAAGTAGCTAAAATTTGCAAAAGTGTCCTCTATTCCACTTACAATTGCTTATGAACTTTATTGCTTAAAAAAAAATGTATAGCTTTTGCAGTCTTACAATTACTCAAAGCATAAAGAATTATGTATTGCACCATGATCACTCCAGTTTGAATGTGAAACATGAGACTGACATTGTTGAAGAGGGAAATTTGTCCAAATGTGATCAATAATTGTTCTTTTCCCAGAAATAAAATTCCTCATTATGTTTTGTAATTGTTCCAACACATATATTCTAATAGTTAATTACTTTTGTTTCTATTTGAATTAATGTCGATATTGAAATCTCCAATAAGTATAAAAATATAATCACCAAATGAAAAGTGTGCCCTTACTTTTTCTATTTCTTCAATAGTATCATTATGGAAAAAGGTGCAAGTGGTGTAACATATATATTTATTATGCATATTCAACATTGGAAATATACTTATAACAAAACAAGTTCGATTATGTTATTGTAATTTTTGTTGTTGATACGATTTATATGTTCTCTTGTATGTAAGTAAGTACTCCATGAAGTCAATCTGATATGTTGAAATTGAATTTACGAAATTTAGTTTTGGATGGTGGATATTTTAAATGTGTTTCCAGGATACAGAGAATCATAGCATTCATTAAATCTTCATCACACATAATTTAATTCACATAAGCACTTAGACTTCACGTATTCAAACTTGCAATAATTGAAGTATTTTCATTTTTCTATCAACTTCTCTATGTACCACAATTTCCATGATGCTTCAGTTCTTAAGTCATTCGTTTCTTCTAATACTTTCTTATTTATGCAAAAGTTTTTATGTGGTAGTTTTTGACGAAGATACAATGATTCCATTGTTCTAATACATGAAAATTTTGTGTAAACTAGTCCATGTGTTTATATGCCACTTGGATCAAATACAAGACCATTTTGTAACACCCTCCTCCCACACTTACCCAAGCTCACTGGTCCACTAGGGTAAATATGTGACAAAGAGTTACTATGATAAGAATAAAATCAATAAGTACAGTTAAGGAAGTGGAATCGACGAACTGAAACCTTAGTAACTTCCCTCAGGTGCTACAGGATCCCGAGGAGCTAACCAACTACTCCAAGTGCCCAACTCCTGAGCTAACTTGCTTTTTCACTGATTTGGGCTCTCAATTTCTCCCATTACAAGACAAGCTAGTGGTTGAGACCCTTCAGTTGCTCCCATAAGCATACATCCCAACGACTATAGACTAATTCACTTAGTTCTGTGCTAGTGACCCCAAGATCTGAGCCACTTTTTCAGGTCTAGGATCTAGACCTTTGCCCAAAAATTAATGAAACTCTCAAAAATGATAAATAACACAAAGAAAATGCCTTTAATTTAAATATTGATCAAGGAATTAACCTGACCTATCCTAACCATGATATACATTTCATCAAACACATCATGACCATGTAATTTACAGGTCATAAGTACACATTTGAACGTAGGGATAACATACTTATCTGAGAGTCATCAAGAAGGTCTAATTCCCTCTCACAATAGTTACATTATCATCTATTAGGTCATACATTCATTTACTAATCAAAACATGTTGAGAAACATAACTAAATTCTATCATAAAACTTTGCTTATAACCAACATATAACCATAATAATAGCAATGATAGAACAACCATCAAATACACATAATAACAAGTACAACTCATGGAAGTACAAGAGGAAAAGAGCTCTTATTAACATATGTAAAAGGCAACCAAGTCAGGGACTTCCACGTACCACCTAACCATAGATTAGGCTAAAACAAATCTTTCTTTCAACCAATCATCCCTGTGCCATATTGATCTGAAAATGGATTGTACTTGTTTAAGGGTGCAAGGTATCCATTTTCCTATAATTGCAAATGTGAGCTATACACTCCAAGTGATCTCTAAAAAGGTGAAAACTTCCTATTTCTTATACAGAGATAGACTGTAGGGGCATTCACCGGACATGTCACCTCTAAAGAGAGGATGAGTTCCAGAGGCTACCTGGCCCTCTACAGGCTCTGCCTAAAGAAATAGCAAAGTAAACACTTAGAAGTCTTTGACATGCACATACTTGAAGTTTGATATCTTATGGAATAAGACAATTAACTTTCTGTAGCTGAATAGGTGATTATGTGTGCATGCAAGTTATGTATATTTGATGTTTAACACTTTATATCAGGTTAGTTTGGCATATCATCTTCAGCAAATAAAGACACCAAAATGATAAAGCAGTTCACCCCTTCTGGGCTACATCTTCTAGACCAAGCCTCTCCAACTAGGCTTGTCCTCTTGTATTAAAAATGCTACAAAGGCTAATACAAGAATATGAGTGTCTCAAAAGACATATCTAACTATAAATACAGAATCAGAAGATAGTAATTAGCTAAACATGCTCTTTCCCAAGCACTAAACAATGAAATTGTACCTGAAACAGTACTTTCCCCAATTGGCCCTAGTGGCCCTTTAAACTTGCATGGAGAATTTCGAGGTGAATATGACCTCAATTGGTTCTGAAACCTCTACCATTAGACTCAAAAGGTCGAAAATAGCAGACATAGTCTTTTGAATCACCAAAAACGGATGAACACAGCCCCCAAACAGCTCAAGCACTGAAATGGCCCTAGTGGCCCTGAAAGTTTCCCTGAAGCTAAACAGTGAGAAGAATGCCTCAACAGGAAAAAAGAGCTGTAGAAATAGATTCAGAATGCTAAAAACCTTCAGGAATGACCTTCATTCCACATTCACTGGCTGCACAATTCCTAATGCAGCTCTCAAACTGATTTGGCCCTAGTGGCTCCTGGAACTTCCACGAAGCTAAAACACCTGAAAATGAACTCAAATGGCCGTGAAACCTATGCCAATGGATTTAGAAGGTTGAAGAGACCCAAAATCAAAAAAAAAATCGTCCAAAACCGCCTTTCCTAGCCAAAGTTATGGCCATTTAATGAAAACTGCCAGTTTCCCCTAAAAGAACTCCAGCTAACTTTAGTGGAGCTCCACCAATTATGGCGGGACCGCCAAATTTGGTGCTCCGCCAAAAAAGCCGCCAACTGAAACTTAACTGCCCACCAAATCCGCATGTGACCACGTTGGTTGGCTCGGCGGTTATCCTTGGAATTCACGCTGGCTGTTTGGTTATGGCCTTCGGTTCTCGGGCACGGTCGTATGGTATGGGGGCTGGCCCTTAGGGGCTGGCCCCCCAACTTTCCCACCCATGAAAAATTCAAACCTTAAATATTAATATTTCCGTTATTTTTACAAGTCCATGGCTATGGTGCATTGGTAAAGCTTGGGCTTTGTTGGATGGAGGTCGTGGGTTCAAACCACGAATGACCAAATCCAATTTTTGAAAAATGTATGTGCCTTTGATGATGTCACCTTGGGCCATGTGGCGGCCTCCGGGCTTGCCACGTGGTAACTTTTGATTGGCTGTTCAAATGGAATATTCTTTGGAATATTTCCAGGAATATTTTAAAGAATATTCTACAGAATATTCTAAAGAATATTCTACAGAATATTTTTTTTTAAATTTTTTTTGAACATTCAAAAATTAAGGGTCATTGGGTGATTTTGTTTTTGCCATAAATTTCACATACGACGACCATTTTTTGAACCGTTTATGGCACCAAAATCGGGAGGATGGGCTCTATCCGGTCGTTTAGGTTTGAGCTAGCTCTGAGCACTTTCATTTTTGACCATTTTACAACACTTGGTCCTGAGCTCCTGATCACACCTCCCAAATGAGAAGGCTTTTGGTCCCCAAAAGCTCACTGAATCTCTGAACTAAACTGTACAACACTTGAGGAATAGAAATATCCTCTTCCGTTCAGCCAAAAGAGCATATTGATGCCAAAATGCCCTGCCTTGCCAACTGTCGTCATGGCGACTTTTCGCTGCATAAGCCAAGTACTCGTCGAATCCCGACCAAGTTCTTTCGCTAGACAAATCTAAAATTGCAGAAACCAGCAATGATGCTTGCTGATATATGATCTGAAACCTTCCCCTGAACATGTGGACTTGCCAACTATCACGATGCCCATCCATGGCACCTCTGCTTCAGAAGAGAGCTGCCTCTCAAATGAGAAGGCTTTTACAAAGATGAAACACTTCATCATTTCTCCTCTTTACAATATTGGAGATCATATTAACTTTTTCCAAGTCAATATTACATTACATGCATGGTTAAAACAAAGTAATCAACCCTTCAAGTTAATCACACATACATGTTTAAAATACAAGGAAATCATCATGATCCCTATGCTCATGCATATCATTCTCATGCATGCAGTTTATCTTTCAACTTTCTCTTAAGTACAATCAAAAGTACAATATCCTCGATCACATGTACATGTACTTTCAAAGCTGAAATGAATATAACTTTTGCTGCGATAGAGTAAGTCTCATACTCAGCTTTCACCTTCACGACGAAATTTTTGCAACACATAAAAAAAAACATGCATACATCCAAAGTTTGTATGTACAAAAGGAGTATGTCTTACTGTGTCAAGAAGTCCATCCACTTCTTACCAAGCCACTTCAATGGCGATTTTTTTTGCAGCAATATTTCTTCATGTGAATCTTCCACATCGATAATGGAATCCATAGATCCACTTGTGCCAATGTTTTTGTCCTCAAGCTGCATGTGCTTTGGACGACTTGTTGGATGCAAGGTCCAACAATGAGAAACATGATGTCCCTTCTTTTGACAAAATTTGCAACTTTCAAGCACTTTCTGAGAAAGTTTTCTTTGCCTCATCTGCTTCATGTGTGCTTTCTTTTTCAACCGGCATCTTGAAGCAACATGGTTAAATCCACCACAAAATGTGCAACAAAACTTCCTCGTTTGCTGCATAGAATGTCCATCCTTTTTGTCTTCAAGAGACAATGAACTAGTAGAGGAGACAACTTTCCTTTTCTAACTTTCATCACTATACTTGTCTTGAAAATTGTTTACATTTGCATGCTCGCCATAAGCAACATGTTTACCCTCTACTTGCTGCAATGATGGCTTAAAACAATGGCAATCATTCTTAAAACAGTTTTGGCATATATTCATTTGAGAGCTTGGGATAAAGGTTCTTTTAAAATTTGCATCACATGCATTCAAGGATTTGAATTCTTCACCATTAAACTGTTCATATCCAAGACCAACATTCTTGGGTCGCTCCACAACTGAAATAGGATCAACCATGCCTTGTGCATGCTTGCCCAAACCTTTGCCTTCTTGATAGCCCATCTTAAACATTAATTTGGACCCCATACCTCTTGTATGTTTTTCAAAAGAACCAACACACTTTTCAATTGAGGAAATTGAAGACAAGTTGGAATGATTTACCTCATCCTCATGCATTTTCTTGGACAAAGCTTCTTGAGCTTGAAGGAGTTGTTTCTCCATGTCATGCAGTCTTTGGAGAATTATTTCCTTCTCATCCTGCATAGCCAACAATTGTGCTTGAAGCTTAACACTTTCTCTTTGATCCTCAATGAGAATCTGCACCATGTCTTTCACCTTAAGGAACTCATTCTTCATGTCATCATTGAAGAATTTTGTGAAGGAGGAACCTTCACTTGTGGAAGAAGTTGACATTATGTAAATGGTCAATTAAACAAAAGAAACTTCCAAATAAGAGTTCTCAAAGCTTTCAATCAAATGACAAGCTTTAACCAAATGTCAAACAAAAACCCTCCTTCTTCAAGCAACCATTTGCAACAAATAAAACAGTCAATATCTTACACTGATTTAACACCTTTTGCACAATCTAATGCTCAACCCGAGCTCTGATACCATCTGATCTGAAAATGGGCTGTACTTGTTTAAGGGTGCAAGGTATCCATTTTCCTATAATTGCAAATGTGAGCTATACATTCCAAGTGATCTCTAAAAAGGTGAAAACTTCCTATTTCTTATACAGAGATAGACTGTAGGGGCATTCACCGGACATCTCACCTCTAAAGAGAGGATGAGTTCCAGAGGCTACCTGGCCCTCTACAGGCTCTTCCTAAAGAAATAGCAAAGTAAACACTTAGAAGTCTTTGACATGCACATACTTGAAGTTTGATATCTTGCGGAATAAGACAATTAACTTTCTGTAGCTGAATAGGTGATTATGTGTGCATGCAAGTTATGTATATTTGATGTTTAACACTTTATATCAGGTTAGTTTAGCATATCATCTTCAGCAAATAAAGACACCAAAATGATAAAGCAGTTCACCCCTTCTGGGCTACATCTGCTGGACCAAGCCTCTCCAACTAGGCTTGTCCTCTTGTATTAAAAATGCTACAAAGGCTAATACAAGAATATGAGTGTCTCAAAAGACATATCTGACTGTAAATACAGAATCAAAAGATAGTAATTAGCTAAACATGCTCTTTCCCAAGCACTAAACAATGAAATTGTACCTGAAATAGTACTTTCCCCAATTGGCCCTAGTGGCCCTTTAAAATTGCATGGAGAATTTAGAGGTGAAGATGACCTAAATTGGTTTTGAAACCTCTACCATTAGACTCAGAAGGTCAAAAATAGCAGACATAGGCTTTTGAATCACCAAAAACGGATGAACACAACCCCCAAACAGCTCAAGCACTGAAATGGCCCTAGTGGCCCTGAAAGCTTCCGTGAAGCTAAACAGTGAGAAGAATGCCTCAACAGGAAAAAAGAGCTGTAGAAATAGATTTAGAATGCTGAAAACCTTCAGGAATGACCTTCATTCCACATTCACTGGCTGCACAATTCCTAATGCAGCTCTCAAACTGATTTGGCCCTAGTGGCTCCTTAAACTTCCACGAAGCTAAAACACTTGAAAATGACCTCAAATGGCTGTTAAACCTATTCCAATGGCTTTATAAGGTCGAAGAGACCCAAAATAAAAAAAAAAAATTCGTCCAAAACTACCTTTCCTAGCCAAAGTTATGGCCATTTAATGAAAACTGCCAGTTTCCCCTAAAAGAACTCCAGCTAACTTTAGTGGAGCTCCGCCAATTATGGCGGGACATCCAAATTTGGTGCTCCGCCAAAAAATCCGCCAACTGAAACTTAACTGCCCACCAAATCTGCATGTGACCACGTTGGTTGGCTCGGCGGTTATCCTTGGAATTCGCGCTGGCTGTTTGGTTATGGCCCTCGGTTCTCGAGCACGGTCGTATGGTATGGGGGCTGGCCCTTAGGGGCTGGCCCCCCAACTTTCCTGCCCATGAAAATTCAAACCTTAAATATTAATATTTCCGTTATATTGGCAAGTCTGTGGATGTGGCGCGTTGGTAAAGCTTGGGCTTTGTTGAGTGGAGGTCGTGGGTTCAAACCACGAATAATCAAATCCAATTTTTGAAAAACGTATGTGCCTTTGATGATGTCACCTTGGGCCACATGGCAGCCTCTGGGCTTGCCACGTGGCAACTTATGATTGGCTGTTCAAATGGAATATTCCTTGGAATATTTCCAGGAATATTTTAAAGAATATTCTACGGAATATTTTTTTTTTTAATTTTTTTTGAAAATTCAAAAATTAAGGGTCATTGGGCAATTTTGTTTTTTCCATAACTTTCACATACGACGACCATTTTTCGAACCGTTTGCGGTGCTGGAATTGGGAGGACGAGCTCTATCCGATCGTTTAGGTTCGAGCTAGTTCTGAGCACTTTCATTTTGACCATTTTACGACACTTGGTCCTGAGCTCCTGATCACATATTCCAAGCATGAATGTGGGACTCACAACAAAACCAACCAAGGCTTCCTAATGTTTTACCATATATACCTCCATTACCGGTCAAGAGATTTTCTAAGCCTGAATCCCTCATCTATACAACCAGGCTTTACTGCATATCCTGCCATTACCGATCAAGGGATTCCTAGGCCCAAATGATAAACATACACTACTAGGATTTACTGAAATCCAGTCAAAATTGGTCAAGGGATCACTAGCCCCTAAACAAGCATGGATGCATCCATATTTCTTCACCAATACCTTGAGGAATTTTCCCATCTCCACCCTTAGGCTTTACCGTGTATCTCGCCATTATTGGTCAGGGGATTCCTAAGTCCTTGGGAATTTTCCGGAGACCACCACACCTGGTTCCAAAACCATCCATCAATCTAGCTTAACCAATGAATGAACTCCTTCATACCATGGCTATCCGGAAATGGAAAGGAAAGGCTGAAACCATTGTCACACTTGGAAAATCCCATCCCAATGACAGAAAGAGAACCAAATAAACACATGCATGTACCATGCATGCCAAAACTAGCACATAAATCATACATATAACTTGGTACATGTAAAGTAATCTTGTTGTAGCCACTTGATGCAACTATTCCTTGCTTTATCCTTGATTCCCTTTACTTTCTTTTCCTTCCTTTGCCTTCCTTTCTCCAATGCTAGAGTGCTTCAAGAATGCTCTAAGTATGCAATAGTATGAGAGAGAATAGAGAGAGAGAGAGCTCCATAACTGAATTGACTAAAGCTTAGACTGACAAAAGTTGTGAACTGATCCTCAAAGCGATTTTTATTAACGAGGCCTCTATTTTCTTCAATTTTCCTCAATTTTCCTTCAGTTTCCTCTTCACATGTGACCTGTGACCTTTTTCCTTCGTTTTTTCCTAATTTCCTTTATTTTCATAAATAAAATGCCAATTAATGCCTCTTCCTTTTCAAATCCTTTTCCAATGTCTTTACCAATTTCCCCTTAGCCATAATAAACCAAATGAACACCCACTAGGATGTCTTGCCCAACATTCAACTTGGAATATGTGTCCCATGAACTTGGTATTATTTTGCCTTTATTAACTTTATTACATGAACTTTTAACCTGGGATTGTTATAGGCCCCTCCCCCTTAGGGGAACAATGTCCTCGGTGTTCTATGACACCTACAACTAGCAAGACCACTGAAGACCAAAACATACTACCCATGAAGCTTTATAACTTAGCTCGATGCAGTGTTTATAATGAACCTACTGAAAAGAAAAACCAACATTAAAAACATGACAACATAACAATCATACCACTTATTGGATTTTTATAACATAACTCGTTGTGGTGTTTACAATAAAAACTATACATAAATGTGTACATATACCAAAACTCATTTTCCTTCACTAAAAAACAATGAAGGATACATAGCCCGCATATGATCAACCATCTCCCATGTAGCTTCATCGGGCCCAAATTGCTTACACTATATTTTATCTTGCTTGGTTGCTTAGTTCTGGAGCATGACCATCTTTCGCTGCATTATGCACTAAGGTTTCGACTAGAATTCTCCTTCTGGATCCACCTGCAATACAAACCAATCAATAACTTTATCAACATATTTTACATATCTCTTAAGAAATGAAACGTGGGAAAAATCACGTACTTTCACTGTAGGAGGTAGTGCAAGTCTGTAGGCCACTGGTCCAATCCTCTCAAGGATCTAGAAAAGCCCACAATACCGAGATGCCAACTTTGCACATGACCCAATCCTCAAGGACCTCTTTTTGGGCTTGATGTGCAAGTATGCATGTTCCCCAACCTGAAACTCCCTAAATGCCATGTGTTGATCTGCATAACTCTTATGTCTATCATGTGATGCATTTAGATTCTGCTTGATAACCTACATTTCCCGTTCCATCTCTACCAACATATATGATCCAATCAATACCTTGTTCACTAGATCACTCTAACTAATAGGAGTATTACAACTCCACCCATAAAGTGCCTCAAACAAAATCATCCTCAGTGACTCCTGATACCCATTGTTGTAATCAAACTCTACCAGTGGAAGATACTCTTCCCAATTTCGTTGTTGATGCATGGCATACATTCTCAACATGTCCTCCAAAATCTTGTTGACCTTCTCTGTCTGTCCATTTTCGTGCAGATGATAAATTGTACCGAAGGCCAATTATGTACTCAAACCTGCAAATAATTCCTTCAAAAACCTGGAAGTGAGCTTAGAATCTCTTTATATACAATCTTCTTCGGAACACCATGCAACCTCATGATCTCCCTCATGAAGACCTGTGCTACATCACTAGCTAAGTAAGTAGACTTCACTGGAATGAAGTGTGCTACCTTTGTTAACTTGTCAAACACAACCATAATTGAATCATGTTGTCTAGATGTCCTCAAAAAACCTATAATGAAATACATGGAAATGACCTCTCATTTACACAATGGAATCAAAATCGACTGTAGTAAGCCACCTGAATGCTTACACTCTTCTTTTACAAGTTGACAATCCAAACATCTAGCTACAAACTTTGCCACTTCCTTCTTCAGATTTGGCCAATAGTAGAATTTCTTCACCGTTGTCAATGTATTCTGATATCCTGGATGACCTTAATATGGATTAACATGAAATTCCCTCAAGATAAGCTTCTTGAGTTCACTATTGTCCAACATATAGACCCTATCCCTAAATTTGACCAAACCATCTACTGTAAGATGATAATCCATATCCTGCTCACATGTACCCTGCTACTATAACCTATGCTTAAGCTCCTTGTACCTGCCATCTTTCTGTCCTGCCTGTAAGATCCAGGGTTGTATATCCATCCCATAAGAACTTATATATTTTATATGTTTTATGTGTATTCTTCTGTTAATAGCATCTACAACCCTGTTCTATTTTCCCTTAATGTACCTGATCTCGAAGTCAAACTCACTTATCGTGGCCAACCATCTAGCTTTTGTGAAATTCATATTAGGTTGGTGAAACAAGTACCTTAGCCCACTGTGATCACTCATAATAATGAACATCCTGCTAAGAAGATAGTGCCTCCACATCTTCAATGCATGAATGATCATTGCCAACTCAAGATAATGTGTCACATAGTTCAACTCATGCTCATTTAGTTTCTTTGATTCATAGTGTACCACCTGTCACTCCTACATTAGGACTTAACTAAGTCCTCCCTTGCAAGCATCTGTACATACCACAAACTCTTTATTTGGATTTGAAATCTTGAGAACTAGAGCATTTGTCAACAACTACTTCAATCGCTCAAAACTTGTCGCACATTCCTTCGTCCATTCAAATTTCTTTCCTTTCCTGTGCAATGATGTAATAGGATAGGAAATCTATGAGAATTTCATGATGAACCTCCTATGATAACTTGCTAACCCCATAAATGACTTGACCTCATCCACATTCGTAGGAGTTACCGACACCATGATAGCTCTTATATTTTTCAAATCCATTATTATGCCTCCTTTGGAAACAACATGCCCTAAGTAATATATCTTTGTCTGAAAGAAACTGCATTTACTAAGCTTGACATACAATTGATGTTCTCTTATCAATCTCAATATTGCTACTAAGTGTTCAACCTACTCGTCCTCATTCTTAGAATATATCAATATGTCATCAATGAATATAATAACAAAATTGTCCAAATAAGGACACAACACATTATTCATCAAACACATGAAAGTAGATGGAGGATTAGTCAAACCAAAAGGAACTATAAAAAACTCATAATGCGCATACCTAGTCTAGAAAGCAGTCTTGTAGATGTCCTTTTCTTTAAGGAATACCTAATGGTATCCTGATCTCAAATCAATCTTCGAGAACATGGTTTCTCCCTTAAACTGGTCAAAGAAGTCATCAATCCTTGACAATTAATACCTATTCTTGATGGAAACCTTGTTCAACTGCCTATAATCGATGCACAATCTAAGAGTACCATCCTTCTTCTTCACAAACAATACCTGTGCACCCCACAGTGATACACTTGGCCTAATGTATCCCTTGTCAAGCATT
>APFE030391682.1:14010-93737 GCA_000404065.3 Pinus taeda | reverse complement strand
GATGCTAAATCGCCCCTCACACGTAATATACTTCATAATTTGGAGGTTGACTTCACTCCAAAACGGTTGTAGGCTAGTTCTTCGAACTCCATTCTTGTCCTCTGAGAATTGCTCCTCTGGCAAGAAGAACTATTTTTTAGCTTTCTGACTCAACTTCCTCTCCTCCTTATCCCAGGGTACCCCCATTGGTAGATTAGTTACTCTGCTGATGAGCTGTGGGGTGAGTCTGAGGGTCAATCCTCTGAAGTTGACAACGGCCAATGTCTTTGACTTCGGCTTCAGGGACCTGAGGAATTCTTCTGCAATTTCATCATCGTGACCTTGAAGCTTGTCACAGAATGACATCCAGTGTGCACGGGAAAAAAAGTCCACCACCTCAGGGGTTTCTCGTAATTTCTTGGAGTCGAAGGTTCTTTTCTAATGAACCCTCCCGGCATGGTAAAAACTTTGTGTTTGTTCACGCTTTCAAGCAGACAGGGAGTTCTGGGTGTATTTCCTTCTCAGAGCGTAAGAAAAAAGAGATATCTTTGTGTCAATTACCCTGTGCTGAACTTGCCTGCTCGTATACATAAGGAGGACTTTGGGATTTTTTCTACACGGAGCACAGAGCTACGTCTCCATTATACACACAGTCATATAAAATTTACAATTTTTACCGGTGCCTTGACAGTGTCTCAATTTCTACAGGAGGGATTTTAATTCAATCGTGGAGGAAATCTCGCATGCAGACCACGAAGACAATTTCGAGCAGTGATAAAAAAAAGCTTTTGACTTCACAGACAGACTTGCATTCACATTTCCCTACCCCCCTCAATACATCGAATTCACCACCTTTGGAATTATTTGCATGGGAAAGTTATGTTCTGCCTACCTCACTGAAAATTGCCACCCTCGACGTGAACAGTCAGCGCTGCTTCGTATGCTGAGTTTCCTGTAGCGCATCTTCCTGTAGAAATCATTCTCGGCTTCTGGAGGAGGTTATGGTGGCGCAGGACTAGTCTAAGCGGTAGCAGGACGTTTGAACAGACTGAGAACTCGGGCTAACAACTTGCAGAGGAGGAGGACGCGTACTCAGCTGCAAAACGGTTGTGAGCATAAATGAACACAGTGCATCATAAGTATTCAACCGGTCGATTTTGAAATGCTGCGAAATTCATGGCGCGGGGGTGAGTTGTCCCTGCCGATCCATTGGCCAACGTCATGACTATCATTCCCCAGCGTGCCCCTGACCTCCGAATTCTCCCCTCTGCATTCACCGCCGCCATTCCTGTCATACCGCCGTTTCTCCCCGACTGGACACTTCCCACGTGTCAATTACCTGACTTTTCGACATAACCAAACCCATTCGGATCCTACGAGGCCGCCTGACTGGCTGTGGTGGCCAGTTGAATGGCAACCAGACTTGTTCAATCCGCCCATTCTCACAGTCATGCATATTCAGAGTATAGCTTATGTAATTTGACGAAATAAGGTTAGGCACTTACCTTTGCGGCCGTGGACATGGTTTTTTTCAGGTTTCGGGACGAGGGATGCTGGATCTGCTTGTTGTTGTGTCGTGCACAAGTGCTGGAGCTCCTCTTCATTGGCTGTTGCTAGCTACGAGACTTTGAGACCCGTTTCCCTGGTGGTGAATGCTTCATGCACCGGTTTTGCGAGCTGCTGGTGTCTTCATGGTATGTGCTCCAGCTGGATCAGCTGCTACAAGATTCCTGTAGGACATCCTATAGCCGTTTCTCCTTCTGGGGTGCATGATGAAATAAATGGATTCACTTTCACAAGTGAAGGGCCTTGAGGTCGCTTTGACAGGTGAAGTGTGTGAACCTCAGAATGCCTTATTTTCGATTTGAAAAAAACAAATTTTTATCTGAAAAAACAAGGTTCTGGTATGCATGTGCAAGTATATTCGACTAGATGGGAGCAATGGTGGTGAAAGGAGGTGAAACAAGTGGAGGATGGAAGAAAAGAGTGGTTGCATACCTTCTCAATGGGATTCAAGCTTCAAATCCTTCTCCATAATCGGTTCTGGCCCGCCCAAAATCTCTACAAGATGTTTCCTGTAGAAATACAGAACTTCCTGTAAAAAGTCCTGTAGCTTCCTGTAGAAGGCTGAACCATGACCAGATTGTGTCCAAACTGTTAACACCCAGGTTGTCCTCTTTGACTCCAGGGAGGATACGGCCGGGGTAACCACTAACCAATCTTTGGGCTACAGCTTCTAGCCCAGCTGTAGTCAGAGAGGGCTCTCTCTATTAGTTATGTCACTGCTTTCAGTGAAGGTTTTAGGCTAGTTATGGAGTGAAATTTTGCTTGTTTTTGTGTTTGGTTGGGAGGATGCTCCTGATAACTTTTAGTGTCTGATTTTAGGTGTAACTAATCCATTGGGCAATGGGGTCTTCGACTACTGTTCTCATGAGGTTTTGACTAAAATGTAAGGAAAATACAGGGTCTGTATGTATTCTGTGACACAAACTATGAAGATTGAGAGGTGAAAATGGAAACAACTTAGCAAAAAGCAATGAAGAAATTTTTACTTAAGTTGACTGGTGTGAAAGAGGTCTGTTATCTGGGAGCAATTTCTTGAATTCCTGGAATAACATTCTCTGGTGATGATACAGTATTAAAGGTAGCATTGAAGAATTACTCTTTAAGCACCATAACTGAAGAAAACATATATAAACAGCTAGGATTGAAATCAGGGTAATCAAAGATTAAATCCTGAGTTATTCTTTTTTCTAGCTATTCAGAGAACTGAATATGTGCGGGAAACATGAGAGGTACAAGAAAGTATGGCAAACATAATCATAACAGTGAGTAAGGAAACTTATTGAGCCATGGAATACACGGGAATCCTGTACTTTAAGCCACACACCAGCACAACATCATGAGAGACAATATCTGAAGAAATCCCATTGCTTTTTGTATTAGCTGCCTGAATCTTTACAGTATAAGAGCAACAGAAGAGAAAACGAGAGCTTCTTTACATCCGGAGTCCAACCCCTCTAAACAAACACGGGGGGGAATATATAGAGGCTTCATACAAAAATATCTCAGGTATTGAGTCATCTGAGAAGAAAATATCTCTTACACTTGTACAAGGAGAGTAGATGAGAAGTTATTGCAAGTATAAATGATTCTTAAAAGATTTTAACTCCTGTCAGGATAACCTTTTGACCTTTGGGCACTGCGGAGTTAGCTGCGCGGCTTTATCATAAATGTAGCATGAAGCGCTTTGCCACTCTGATTTTTTGTATCTTCTAGACCCTGCCACCTGTGCTTGCTGATGCTGCTGCTGATGTTGAGTACCTGTGCTGAGTTGGCTCAGCGTCTTCATATTTGCTGTTATGGCCTTTGCCCTTCTGTATGTGTAATGTAAATCTTTTTTCAACAAAGATTTAATCCTCTTAACTTTGATTTAAAAGTAACTTTATCAAATCTTGCCATGTGTCTGGAGGGGGAAGCTGATGCCTCAAAATTGACCCTAAGGTCTCATCAGCTTCTGTGTACTTATAGAAATGAGGAGGCTCATCAAACAGATGTGTGACTTCATTTCTAATAAAAAACAAATTGTCTAACTTTTCAAAAATAATTTGCCCTGTTACTGGGCCTGCTGAAGATGTTCCTGGTGTTTCAGCAATCTGAATTGCTGCAAAAGTGCTTACTCTCTTGATATATTTTTCATGAGAGAGCAATTTCCCTGATTCTAGCAAGTTGGGGAGCCCTCTGTCCTGCAGGGCTGCAAACCTGTTCTGAAATTTATTTATATCCGCTTGCATGTCTTGGATTCTCCTGTCCAGGGTTTGGATCAAATTCTTCATTGTTGTGGCTCTTTTGATCAGGGAAATGGTTTCGGTCCTATTAGCAATTCCCATTTTTATCAGCTGGGAACTCGTTCTATAGTTAAGGACCTCAATCATCCTGGGGGCAAGGTCTGCCATGTTGCCTAGGGAGTTTCTTGCTCTTTGCAGTTCTTTTCTTGCCCTGCCAATGAGTCCCACCTGCTCATAAATGGCATCAATGTACTCCCATTGGTTGGTTATTGATTGCCCAATAGCAGTCCAAATCACCTGCTTAAGCTCTGCTGTAACCTTTTCAAAATTTAGCTCTTTTCCTAGCTGTGCAATTGTCTTCTTAAGAGCTTTTACTTCTCTCTCCCTTTCAGCCACATTTTGCTTAGACTTATCATATTTCTCATTTATCTTTGCTAAGCTTTCCTTGGCTTGGTTGAGTTCTGACATCTGAGCCTCTAGCACCTGGAGTTCTTGCCTTAGTTTTTGCATGTCTAGGCTCTCGGCCTGCTCTGTTGTTGGTGTTGTAGTGGCCGGTGTTGTTTCTGGTGCCTGTTGCTTTGGAGAGATGTCCTCTTTAGGGGTCTCCTCGAGGTCTATTGTCTCTGTGGGTGGTTTGGAAGACTGCCCTTGTTCTCTCCTCTGTAGAGCTGCTTCTAGTGTTGTTTCTGTGTCCTGCAGCTTTTGTTGGGTGTCAACCAGTTCCTTATATAAGGTCATTAGCAGTGCAGTGACAATCCTTTCTCGTCTCTGTTGGGGCAACTTCACTGTTTGGGGATGTAGGTTGGTGGGAGGATCTTCATTTCTCTTGATGCAGCTACATTCTGCTCCTTAGTTTAAGGACTCCTGTATGGCCTTAACATCATTGGGATATGTCAAACTCTATGATATTTCTTCTAATGCCTTGATCCTATGTCCTTGGCTTGAGAGGATGCCCTCTCCAACTCAAGCTGAGCTGCAGTGTTGTTTAAGCTATTTTGCAGCCTGTAATTTATCAAGGTCTTATCTGCCAGGGTGGCATAGACCATCTCACCCATCTGCTTGTGGAGCTCGATCTGGTCCATGGGGAGGATGTCCTTTGCAAGGACTTCTAAGTTTGTCCTTATGTAATCCGCAGCTGTTTGAGGTTGCTGCACTGTAGGGGCGAAATGGCTCATTGTCATTTTGCCTTCTTGCACATCAAAGGCAGCCATTAGTCTTTGTTGGTTTGGAGGGGCCATGTTCAACAAATGATTATAGAGCCTGATTTTAATTGGCTCACTTCTCCTCTTAGCGTCCTTGAACTGCTCCTTTATGCTTGCAGCTGCACTCTTTTCTTGTCCTGAGGAGCTGACCTCCCCAAGTGCTGCCCTATCTTGCTCTTGATCCAATGAGCTGGCAGAGGTCTCAAGGCTTTGCAGTTCTTCTTCTGAGAATGGATTGAGCCTCTGCCTCTTGTCTGGTCCTTCCGTGAGGGGGGTATCCCTCTCCCTTTTCCTGCTAGTGTCCTCCCTCTGAGGGGTTTGGAGGACTAAGGAGTCTACCCTAGAGTCCTGTCTAGGAGGCGCCATATTGGTTGCTCTTCCTTGGGTGGCTGCCTGGCCTTCTACTGTTTGCTTTTCTTGATCCTGATGATCAGTTTCTTGCTGGTGTTGCTGCTGTTGCCCTTGCTGGCCCTGTTGGCCCTGTTGGCCCTCTGCCTCTCCCATTTCTTTTCCTTTACCTTTGTTCTGCCCCTGATCTGAAGTTTGTGCTGCCCCTTGTTCTGTTGCAGATGAGGAAGCTGGCACTGTTGTGTGAGAACTTGGTAGGGCAGGCACCTGAGAAGGACATTCCAAGTCAGCCATTTTTAACAAATGTCTTCTAGCCCTCTCTACTAACTCTTCCTGAGATACAGGCTCTATTAAAGTGTTTTTCTTCCACTTTGGCTGGTTGGCATGCCTTGATATATGTAGCTGACTCTCGTGCTCATAGCTAGAGAGTTTATATTTTAATCTTCTTGAAGATATAAAGCCATTGGGGTCATAGGGCTTCCAGAGGAAACTGAGTGTTAGGCCAAGGCCTTCCAACATCCTCTCTGCCTGTTTCCATCCTTCTCTTTTGTTTAAAACCAAATGACCAAGCTGGTTTTTAACTTTGAGTTGTGCCTTCTTGCCCTTCCCTGCAAAATGGATCTGATCGGCATTGCCGAATTGTCTGAAATACTCCAGGGCAAAGAGCCTCATAGGCACAAATTTGGGTAGCCTGAATGGGGGCAGCTCACACCCATATATCCTAATCACAGTGTGATGCTGGTAAAAATACCAGTCCCCTATGCTGTAGGCAGTGGACAACTGTAGAATTCTCTGCATTTCATCAGAGAGTCTTGGAGGAGGTTCTGTCATAAGTAGAGATAGGGCTGGATGAATAAACAGATCTATGAACTCACAATATGTATAGGGTGAGTAAAACTGGATATGGAAGATTGAGCTCCAATATACAACCGATCTTGGGTTTCCTGCTGCATCAGTTCTCTTGATTTCAAAAGAGAATTTTTCATGTTGGTGATATAGAATAAGATGATAAATATATGAGGTGTATCTGAACACCCTTTCTCTGGATAAATGCAGGAATTGCTCATGTATTTTGTCAGAGATATATGTGGCATAGTCATAGCAGATAGGAGCCTTCCCAGGGGCAAACATTGTCATCATGACTAGCACAGTTTCCTCTATAAACTCCATTGATTTATATCCCAGAACTGAGCTCACCATATGGGCCAAGTCTAGTCCAAGTTGATTTAGGTATCCATCAAAGATGGGAGGATGCAACACTATGTCTGACTTGCTGATAAACAATTGATTTAATTTCAGGATCTCTGCATCTGTAAGTATCCTGGTCCCTTGGTTGATTAAGTCCAGCAGGGATAAAGGAACCAGTTTCTTGTGAGTTCTGAATTGAACCATATCTCTGATGGCCTGAGGGGTGGTATAGAATACAACTTCACCCTGGGGATTGATTACAGCCCTCTGTGTTGGGTCATAACAACTGGCACATAAGTAGATGAGGTCAGGGAATTGTCTGACTTGAGGCATTTTAAAATTTGGGAGGGAAGACTCCCAAATTCCTAGGATATCTGTTCCATCTCTGTGCCTAGCCCTGAACTCGTTTAGTAGGTGAATATGAAATGTGCATCCTGATCGGTAGTCTTCTGAGATCTGGTAATCCAGGTCTGCCAAATCCTGCCAGTCTAGCTCTCTCTGAGGAGCATTTAGAGGAGTGACATTAAGGACTGCAGGGGTATCCATGTTTAATCCAAGTAATCTCTGAAATGCCGGGTATGCTGCTTGAAACAGTGAAATTGAGGGGAACTGAGCTTAACAGGGTGGTGCACAGTCAAGGATAACAATGCTGGGCCTTTTGGGAATGGCTTTCAGCGGTGGGGAAGACCTCCCTTGTCAGTTTGGGAGTAATGCAGGAATTCCACGGTTGCGCGAACAGGGTAGGTTTTTAGCAGAAATTGCAGTCTATCCGAGGTCTCCACAGCTATGTTTCAACTCTAAATGGTCGAATGAGGGTAGGATACAGTTGGTTTATCGGTGGAATTTCAATTTAATGGCTTTTTATGGTGGTTTTTACAAGAAATTTAAGAAAAAACCAGTTCGCAGGAGGACGAAGACTCAAATACCTGTTAAACAATGGCCTGGACTAAAGAAATAGCTGGGTTTGCGCGCTGGATTCTTTGAAAATGGTCGCGGGCTGGCTGGTTAAACGGTCGTCGTGAATTACATGCAGACAGCTGAGCAGTGTTTTTCTGTAAAAATATGACAAAAATTGCGAAAAACGGCGAAAATATGGCTTTTTAGTTTTATTGGTGCGCTTTTCAGATGACGTCAGCATGACGTCATCATGGGGGACCGGGTTGGATGACGTCAGCAGGACGTCATCGGGTGACGTGGCGGTCAATGACCGGTCCACTGGGGCAATGAAGTGGCGACCACGTGGGCGAATGACGAACGAGGCGGGCAGACGTGGTGGTGACGTGCGCGATAGCAAGACGGGGACGTGGATGGGACAGGTGTCGCAATATCGGAACCGGCCCTGTACGGTGAAGGAATTGTCAGACGATGCTCCGATGCGATTTGGGAGTGACAACTATCTTCGCGTGACGCTCGCGTGACGCAAGCGTCTGACAGATATCGGAAGGTATCTGTCAGACATGTAGGGTCCTCCGATATTGATGTGGGCCGTCGATCTGGAGACGCGCGATCCAACGGCTGTCGGGCGCCCAACTTGCATGGGCTGTAACTCCTGCTTTTATTAACTTCCGGACGTCGGGATTTCCCAAAATCAACGCCAACCGTAGATCTGGGACACATGCTATCCAACGGCTGTCGGGCGGGCAATCTGCATGAGCTGTAACTGTGCGTGGGCGGGCTTTAAACAATGATATTTCTCTGCAAACGTGGTGGCGGGACCCTCCATGCGTTAATTGGTTTTTTTGAAGAATTTTCAATAGTTTTACTTACCAAAATAATTCGGTCCGCCAACCTTAGGAAAACATGCAATTTGAGGGTTTTATATAACGTTTGGGCATAAATCTTTATGAAGGCAGAGACTATAGGGGAAGGGGTCCAATGGTTGTTTTTATGCAATATGAAAGGGTAAATAAGCTCCCGACCTTAAAATAAGGCGGGGGACGGATAATTTCATAATACTTTTCCTCTCTTGGGTGTTTTTATGGGATTAAAAGGTTTTTCAAGGGTTTTTAAGGTCGAAATGGAACTTTTGGGTAAGGCAACCGTTTGAGATGGAGCAAAAGGTAGAATACGGGTTCTTGACCTTAGCCAGGGGCTAATTCAATTCCCAAGGAACGAACATTATGGCTATAGTGCCAGGGAGGGGGTATTTATACATTGTGGGATTTATACACCATGGTGTTTATAATAATAGGGATAATGGGGTATAGGGAGCTAAGTAGTAGAGTTAGTTGTTAACATGGAGGGAACATATGAGTGCGGGCTAATTCAACCAAGTTTTCTTTGAAAATAACTTGGAATCAAGAGTAGATGAAAATGAAAAGAGTTTTACACAAAAAATGTGGCTTTTGAAAGCCATTAGTACCATGACAAAACTTTGAGTTTGTTGTATGAACCAGTTGATGAAGGGGTGTTAGTAAGGAGTGATATACAAGTGAGAACAAGGGAGTTAGTCATGCTCTAGTGTGTTGCTTTTCCTGTAGATGTTTCAGCAACTTTGGTCTTGAAAGAGACAACATTTCTGCAACCCCATCTACCTACCCAACTAGTTCTCCTAACATTTTTTTGTTCCTTCTTGGAGGGTGCACTTGGACTTGCAAACCCTTTGAATGCCTTTTATTTTCATTGGCTTTTTGCTTTCATTCCCTATCTAATACAACCCTTATTCCTTCCAAGGTCCCAGATTAAGCAGTTGGGAACCTTAGCTTCTCTACCTAGTTACTGATCTGCCAAGATTAAACAATTTGGACAGATTTCATTCTCTATTCTACAACACGGAAATTGAAAACATGGCATGATCCAGATTAGACTGTTGGACCATCCATCAAAATGAGTTCTTATCAAAATTGAGAGAGACATTGTCTTCTTAGGGAAATATGGGATCTTTGCATTATCAAAGCAGAGCATATTTGGACCTTTGATATCCAATCATGAAATATGAAACCTATTGGTATAGGTATCCAACACCTACATCATTCAAACATGTTTCCAAGATGTGAAATATGGTCAGATATATGTTTAGAATAAAAAGTGAAACTGTCAAGGTATATGAAAACAAATATTTTTATTAGCCCCTGAAAGGTAATATCCATTGTCCACTGGAAAGTGGCCCTAGCATTAATCAAGCTAAAGGGCATCTTTCTTTAGGAGAAGTTTACCCATGGAGTTCTAAAGGCCATTTTAAGTTGGTCAGAGGGAGCCACCATAACCTGGTTATAGCTTGAGAAACCATCCAAAAGAGACAACATCTCAGAGCTTGAAACACGTTGAAGGATTTTCTCCATGGGAGGAACTAGGTAATTTTCTTTGTCATTATATTTATTTAAGTTTCTTAAGTGTACATAGAGATGAAGGTCTCAATTCATATTCCTTATTGGCACTAAATTCACAACACTTCATTTCATTAATATCAAATTATGAAATATTCCTACAAACAAAATGGAAATAAGACTAGCTCGGGCGATGGTAGCTTATCTATGAGAAGGGATGTGGAGGCTACATGCCTCTGAACTATGTTACAATGAGGCTAAAGGGCCTATTTATTATTGGAAAACATGAGAAAATTCTAAACAAGAAAAACCCTAAGCCCAAGAGATGTAACGCCAAGAGTTTATGGGCCTCATTGGGGTTAGTTGGGCAGCCAACTTCCCGTAGTCAAACTTGGTCATATTATCCTTGTTTGGTGTGTACGATACCTTGTTGGAAAGGTATCTCCGAGTAATATAGGTTTTGCTGCAAGCCTTGGACTACAACCATGATCTTGTTGCAAACCTAAAAAAAACACTGTTTATGGGGTCAAAACTGCTCCAAAAGTTCAGGACCAAAGAAAAATGATAAAAATAGTAAATGATGAAATAAACAAAGAAATAAATGAAACTAAATAGAGGTCTAGGTGGGATAGGTGGGTAACCACCAATATCCACCTGGATCATTCCTCCCCACTTAGGAAGCAATGGTCCCCATTGCGCGTAGAGCCTCCATGAGGTGAGAAAATTTTTGTTGAACCTGGTCCCTAGTGAGCCACTTGCCTTGGTTCATGAGTTGGCTAGCTTTGACAACCTAATATAGTTGGATATTCTACTGACGAGTGTTCTTGACCTATGTGTCCATAATTTGATCAATTGTGGCCTGTTCCATGTAGTTTGGATTTAACTCTATTAGCGTGAGTTGTTCTGCAATGTCTGATGTGTCGGATAATGGTGGGAAGTATGGTCTAAGGGAGTTCACATTGAACACTAGGTGCAGACTAAGGAATGGGGGAATGTTGAGCTCAAAAGAATTGTCTCCCACAACCTTGGTAATGGTGAAAGGACCATATTAGAATGGCCTAAGCTTCCGATGGGCTATGGTAAGGCGTTCTTTCTGCAAATGCAACCAGAGTTTGTAGCCTACCTGAATCTTGTGTGGCACCCAATGTTGATCATGTCGTTGCTTGTACTTGGAATTTGACTTCTCTAGGATTTTGTGAACCTACTGGTGAATGTGTTAGATGAGTTCAATAAATTTAGTCACTTTATTCACCTCAGATGATACATGTGTGGATTTTTTCTGTGTAGTCAACTAAGACATGGAAACATCAATCAGACATAGTGGTTGAAATCCTAGACCCACTTGAAAGGGACTGCAACCATTCAAGCTATGGAGATCTCTATTAAATTGTGTTGCGCATATGGAAGATTCCCATCCCAGGTTTGAGGATTCTTGTAGTTGTACATGCGGAGTATGTGCACTATAATCTTGTTTCCAACCTTTGTATAGCCATTAGTATGGGGATGTAAGGCAATCAACTTGGTGAGCTTGGTGTCCAATAGTGTCCAGAGGCCTTGCCAGAATGTGATTAGGTACCTGCTATCCTGATCTAATATAATGATCTGTGGGATCCCAAAATGTACCCATACTCCTTCAAAGAAGAGTTTGGAAGTTTCCTCTGTTGTGATACTTTTCTTGCAAGCTGTCAATATAGCCACCTTAGAAAATATGTCCATGACCACAAATACACAGTCATTACCATGTTTGGTAGAAGGGAGGCCAGACATTTAGTCCATGGATATGGATTCCCACAGCTCGCTAGGAGTAGGTAGAGGAGTGTACATGCCTTGCTTCTTGATGGATGGCTTAGCGATAGCATAGATAGTGTAGGATCTGATATATTTCCCAACATCCAGTTGGAGTTTGGGCCTATAGAAATACTTTTTTAGTACAATCATAGTTTTCTCCACCCCAAAGTGTCCTACGATCCGACTGTAGTGCACCTCTCAAAATCATTTGGCACGCTCACTTGAAGGAACACAAATGTGGCCTAGGTAGAATAATAATGCATCCTAGAGGTGGAAATCAGGAACTTTCTTCCCATATACTAGCATTTGGTATGTGGAGGTGAGCTCTAGATCATTTGTGTATAATTGCGGTGATCTAGAGGTCTCTTGACCACAATAGTTGAGAACAGTAATTAGTGCTGACTCTGGGGCCCGAATGAGGCAATCTAAAACATGATTGGTGCTACACTTTTTGTATTTAATGTTCAAGTGGAAATTTTGTAGATGTCTAGACCACTTGTGATGAAGATCATTCTACAACTTCCGCTATGTTTGTATAGATTGAAGAGGCCGGTGATCGGTTTGGATGACTGTCTCCTTCCCCAGAATGTAGTGCTTCCATTATGTAATACATTTATTTATCATAGGTGGGGTACTTCCAAATTGTATCAGAAAGTGTATCACTATTATAGGCCACTCAATGCTTGTGTTGGGTGAGGACCGCACCAATAGCATAGTCTGAGGCATCTTCCATGATTTCAAATGGTTGTTGCAAGTCTAGAAGTGTGAGTACCTATGAAGAGCAAAGGTGACGCTTCAACTTAACAAACACCTTCTATTGGGAATCAGACCAGGGAAAATTTTCTTTCGCCACACCCTTCGTAATCTGACTCAAAGGCCAAGTGGTATGGGGGAATCCCCACATGAACCTCCAATAAAAATTTGCAAGGCCCAAAAAGCTATGAAGCTCCGATATAGTGGTCCGGGCTAGCTAATCTCGAATTACTTGGATCTTGGTCGGGTCCACATGCATGCCACTCTCATTTATGATGTACCCAAAGTATTGGACCCGACTCATGCCAAAGATGCATTTCTCCAAGTTGGCAAACATTTTTTGCTGCCGAAGGGTTTGAAGGAGATGCTGAATGTGTTGCAAGTGTTCTTCTCAACCCTTGTTGAAGATGATGATGTCATCCAGATAAACCACCATGAATGAGTTGGTGGAGGGCCGCAAGATGTCATCCATTAGCCTCATAAAAGTAGTGGGGGCATTTGTCAACCCGAAGGGCATAACCAACTATTCAAAAAGGCCTTCCTTGGATTTAAAGGTAGTCTTCCATACATCTATGGGATCTATTGGAACCTCATGATAACTAGATATTAGATCTATATTGTTAAAATACTTGCCCGCCTTGCGTTGGTCCAGCAGGTCATCAATCCATGGGATTGGATACCTGTTCCTAACAATGATATTGTTTAATGCCCAATATTCAATGCAGAGCCTCCAGGTTCCATCCTTCTTCTGTACCAATACAATCGGGCTCCGACAAGGTGAGGAACTTGGTTGGATGTGCCATTTTTGCAAAAGCTCCTAGATTTTCCAATTGATCGCTTCATTTTCCAGAATGGAGCGACAATATATTGGCCTGTTAGGCAAAGGTTATCAAGGAGTCTGATCGATTGAGTGCTTGACCTAACTATGCAAGAGTACCCCTGTGGATGAGGAGAAGATGACCCTTTATTCTTCCACAAATGCATCCACTTACTTCTGCTTCTTGGAGGAACCCTTCCCATGGGACATGGATGTGGCTATGACCTTCCCCTTGCATTGAGAGTGAATTAGAAAGAAAAAAAATTTCCCATTCTGGGAGATGACCCTACTGCATTTTTTAGTAAAGATCAAATAGATGGTGGTAGGTGGGGCTACCTCTAGTATCCTGTATAAATTAGTACCCAAAGAAATAATAATAGAGCGAGGTCTAGAATCATATACAACATGTTGCATCCATAAGCATGGTTGTCCTAATGCTACATCATAAACTTCAAGAAGATAAAAATCACACAGTACCTCATCTGTGAAGGGCTTGATGTTGTATGGAAGGTGGCACTGTTGGCTGATGCGAAGATCTTGTCCTAGGTGAAGCCACTCGATGGTGTATGATTGAAGATGTGTTGTAGCCAATAGGCCCAACTACTTCATAGCCTCAAGGTGGCACTGTTGGCTGATGCAAAGATCTTGTCCTAGGTGAAGCCACTCAATGGTGTATGAATAAAGATGCGTTGTAGCCAATAGGCCCAACTACTTCACAGCCTCTGTTGAAATGAGGTTCTTTTGGCTCCCGCTGTTGACAATGAATTGCAACAAATAACCCTTCACCCACATCTATGAGTGGAATAGGTGCTCCCCCTCATCTGGGTGTTTAGGCTCAATCTTCTGGACCTTAGTGGTGGCCATAGTGGCACTAGGTTTTTCATCAATGATCTACTTCCCTTTGTAATTCCCCTTATTGGGTTACGAATCAGAGTCAGAACTTGCGTCAGACTCAGAAGCCTTTAGCTTAAACATCAATGATTGTTTGGCCCGACACTCACTTGTGTTGTGAGTGGAGCTCTTATGGAACTCACACCACTTTCTCATGCCTTCTTTGTCTTTGTGGTGTTGTTCTTTGCTTGTAGATTTGGCAGGTTATCCTAGGTTTCCCTGCCTTGGCTTTGTCCTTTTCTCTGTGGTTTCGGGGCACCTTTCCCTTGCTTAGTATTCGTAGATCCAAAGTCACGCTTTTTTTGTTTAAGCTTTTGCTCAATATTGGTAGTGTATCAGCATGTTGTGCCAAGAAAGGAGATGTTCAGGAACTCCATCTCATTCTAGATGTACCTATGTAGGCAGCCATGATACTTTAGTACAAAATGTTTCTTAGAATCCTTGATACCCAACTTCGTGTGAAGGGTATGAAAAGCATTGGTAAACTCTGGTATGTCTTGGTCCCTTCCTTGTCACAGTGTGGTCCACTTGATGTATTTATCCTTATAGCTCTCGATAGGGTAGTACTACTCCTTGATGGCGTCTCAAAACAAATACCAAGTGGGTGCAACTAAAAATAGTGAGGGCGTACTTTCATCCTTATGCTCGTAGTAGGTTTCCCACTAGTCCTTGACGTGGGGGGTGGGTTTGAGAAGAGAAAAAGTAATCATTTCCTAGCTGGAAAAATCATAAGCAAAAACATATCCTTCTAGCATATTTAACCATTTATCTATGATGTCCACATCTATCTAACCCTTAAATATGGGGATATCAAAGTTAACTTGTACCTTAAAGGGTGTGGTTCCCCCAAAGTAGTTGCTTGAAGTATATGCGTCGCCCTTGGGTAGCCGCTCAAAGATCTGAGTAAAGTTTTCCATCATCGCATGCCTTTGTCGCTCGAGGGCTTCTTCGAGCAAGATTTTGATAGGATTTCCTACCCCCTCATATTTATTTTATTCTGCCATGGAAGGCTGTCAAGATTTATGAGGTTGGTCTTGCAAAGGTTCGACTAGTTCAAGCCCTAACTCCTTATATCTCAACCTCGTTGGGGACATGCAAAGAAAAACAGAGAATGAGCAGACCGCTCTGAGACCATTGATTTGAATTAAATAGGAATGCAACAAATTACATATATAGCCATAAACATAAAGATGTAGCAGAAATAACACTTCATTTCATTAATATCAAATACTGAAATACGCTGACAAGCAAAATGGAAATAAGACTAGCTCGGGTGATGGTAGCTTATCTTTGAGAACAAATGTGGTGGCTACATGTCTCTGAATTGTGTTACAATGAGGCTCAACGGTCTATTTATTATTAGAAAACATGATAAAACCCTAAACAACCAAAACCCTAATCCCAAGAGATGTAACACCAAGATTTCGTGGGCCCTGTTGGGTTAGTTGGGCAACCAACTTCATGGGGTCATAAATTGGTCATATTATCTTTGTTTGGTGCGTACGATACCTTTTCGGAAAGGTCTCTCTGAGTACTACAAGTTTTACCACAAGATCTTATCAATGACTATGGGCCTGCTGTGGACCTCAAAAAAGTGTCGTTTTGGGGGTCAAAACTGATCCAGAAGTTCAAGACCCGAAAAAATGCTAAAAATAGTAATGATCAAATATACAAGGAAACAAATGAAATTGACTGGAGGTCTAGGTTGGATAGGTGGGTGGCCACCAATATCCACCTGGATCATCACTCTTGATAGGTAGTTCTAAATTGGGATGGATTTTCCTCAACTTTTGTTGGAAAGGATTGGTATGAGGTTTTATGGGAATAATATGCTACATAATGTTGGGATACAAACTTTTGAGTTCCTCATAGTTCTAGGCAAATACATATTTGTATTCCTGAACAAACAGATAAAATCCACTTTTTCTTGAGGAGTACAATTAGTTGCCAAGTTAAAATTTTGAGGATTCTTTTATGTTCCCAAATTTATGATTTTGTACTGCATAGATGAAATATTAATTTTACAATTAGCCACTTTTCAAAATCAGTATTGTAAGTCATAAAATATATCAAGCCTAAAAAAAGTTTAGGGATAGGATTTACCAAATTAATTGATTCATCCACTGACCATTGATTTTGAATTTGGGAGAAATTGTGAAGGTTATCTTTGTCGGTTACCTCATAGATGACAATGTCATGGAAAATATCTTCAAATTGTAGGAACTCAATTATCTGTTGATCATGATAAAAAACATGCCATCTAGTGATATTATTTGGTATTGGTAGCCTAAACATCAGCTTAATAGAAAAAGAAATAGGCTAAAATCCTTCATCATGAATTAACCTATATGCTACATTTTCCAGCAAATCAACTTATTGATTCATAGACCTAGGAATATGAGTTTTATTAAATGTTGAAAATTTTGAAATTAGATCACATAACTTTGTATGGTAATTTATCAAGTGGGGATGAAACACAGTGTATAACATTTCTTATCTACTTAATGGTTATTTTAGAATCTTCTGGAATTTTAGACATTAGATTCCAAGGTCTAGAGCCTTTTTGTGTCCTTGCATGAGTGCTTCATATTCTACAATATTATTAATGGATTTAAATTATAGTCTACAAACAATAAAAATATTATTACCTCTTGGATCTGAAAGAAAAAAACTGACACCTACACCTTTTTTTTATTTCGATCCATCAAAAATATAAAGACTATAGTTCACATTTTGGATTAGAATTAGAATCAATTTTTTTTTATTATCGGTTGTTATTAATTAGAAGTAAAAATTTCAGATTGTTGCTCACTATGATTTAAAGAATAACTTTCAGCAGCAAAGTTTATAAAAATTGAAGCAATATTTAAAGAATCATTAAATATACTGGATTCATCAAACCATCAATATTAGTGACAACACACTTCATGTATTTTTCTCTATTAACTCTAATTGTATTAGGTTCACCTTTCTAAGGAAACCATAAATGAGTTAAATCATTATCCATATACCCTTTTAGATGTTGCAACTAGTCTTGGCTTAGGAATAAACCATATGCTTCCAGAATATATGCAACAACTATATCAATCATTTGTTGAACTCTATGATCTGAGGACAATTTGATCAACACATCAGTGAGTTCTCTTACCATTTTTACATTATTTCTTTCAAGTTATACAATTTTTGCCTCAAATAGTTTAATTTGGGCATTAAGTTTCTTACATATAAAAAGAGGCATGACATTTGAGGAGGCTCCTAAATCTATCATGAAATTGTGAACAATACAATTAAAGATCTTGAATGTAATATGAAAGGAGGCAATTTCTTTTTTTTGTGGAGGAAAATTTTCTTAAGGTTGTTTAAAAATATGCACAGACTTTTCAAGGCTAGCTACATTCCTATTAGGAGCAACTTTATTTTTAGCAGAATTACCAAGAAAGTGTTTTGAACTTTTTGTTGTATTAAATGAATTTTAAGTAGTTCAAATAGTGAGATATTAGCTTTATGTTTCTTCAAATCTGCAATTGGATCATACTCTAAAATTATAAAAACAAGTTTCGAGTATTACTAGATGTTTTTTAGAATTCTTCACCATATTATAACGAGAAGAGTTTTGATTTTTATCCTAGCCTTTAATACATGTGTTGTATTATTGTTGGTTTTCAATGATTGCATCAGGATAATCTTCATACAAAATGTTTGAAAATTGATGCATGGTGGAGGGTGGTTGATTATTATCTTCTTCAACATCATTTTCAACCTCCTCTGTATCATTATCATCATAGGTAGATTCAACAATAATTGCTTGTAAAGTATCTAATAAGCCTTTAGTAGTGAGATCTTCATTTTGGGGGAGCAGGTTTACATTGAAATGATTTCCTATGGGAAATTTTGAAATTGGACCTATTAGAAGTTCCTTCTACAAAATTTTTCTCAATATTTGGTAGTTTTTTAAGAGTTCTCTGAAGGCTTTCCAGATCAAAAGAGATGTTTTCTTCATTTTAGTAGGCTGTTTCAATGTTGATTCAGATTTTTTATTAGAAGATGAGGCTTAGTGACTCTGAGTGTTAGAATTAGTATTCAACATGAGAATATATTTCTCAACAAAGAGAGCCTCATCGAAAGTTATTTGTGAAGTGGCCTTTTGGGCCCTCTTCACCTAAATAGAAATATCAGTAGGAAAATATTTTTAATGTAATAATAAATTATTATGTTTTGGGAAAGCATAGAATCATTAGGAATCTTGTTTTTTAATGAAAGGAATCTTATGTTAAAATATTTTACCTTTTTTTTTCCATTTTCATATTTGATAGTTCCATGGCTAGGACTTTTGGGGTTTTATCATCTCCAAATTTCTCTAAGAATGCAGTTTCAAATTGTGCCTAAGAGGTAACGCTTTGAGGGGGTTGAGCAAAGTACCAGGGTGTAGCTTTTCCCTCAAAATTATAGGGGAATAGCCTATGCGCAACATAATCATGGGATGCACCTTTTTTCCTAATAGGAAACATAAAATCTTTAATATGATCCTCAACTAGTTGTTTAGAATTTAGGGTCAAACTCTGGGAGAAAATTGCGTGGGTTTCTAGGAAGTGGATGTTGCATATTGAGAATAGCGACAACATCTTGGTCAAGCCATACAAAAGCAAGATTATTTTTCTAGTTACCTTGGTTATTTCTTGGGTTTCCTTGATTATTATCCATTCTTGGGGACCCATTAGATTCAGATGACTCAAAAGAATATTCCTCACTGGAGGAATCTTCAAGAGAAGAAGGTGAGCTAGGTGGAGAAGGAGGTGGACTAGAACCTCCAAAAGGGTGGGTTGGCTGGATTCACCAATAGGTAGTTCAAACATCGATTGATTAAGGTTGATAATTCTACTAGTCAATATATCATGTAACATATAATTAGCAGTAGTGATAGTTTGCAGAATATTTGTATGGGAATCCAGTACTGAAGGTTCTTCTAAATGGAAATCAAGAGGTGAAACAAGACATTGAGACAATCATATTTCAATAGAACTTGCTCATTCTAATCTCTCTTGAGTTATGGAAATAACTTTGCGAGACCTTTGTAGACACTTTTCGATCTCAAATTGAACTTGTGAATGGGTTAGAGTTGAAGGTTTGTTGGTTGTATGTTAAGGAATAGGTTGAGGTTGAGAACTAGAGGAAGTCTCAATAGGAGGAGGGTTTGAGTGACTTCTTGTGACGATAAGGGAGCTAATAATCTATCTCTTGTGGCTTCCCTTAGCCATTTAAAGTTGAGTATGCCCTCTTTCTAGTGTCATTTTATTGACGCGTGTTTTAGGACCTTAGTCAACAAAGGGGATGTGACTCAAATTGAGGCTCTTCAAATAGCCCAAGCTATTTGGGATGGTCACTCTCGACAAGTTTTGAGGTTTCATTAACCTTTGGATCCTTCCCCTTGCGAAGAAGAGGACTAGGGGTAACCTAATATTAGCTATATATATATATATATATATATATATTATATATATATATATATAATATATATATATATATATATATATAAATATATATCCTAAACTATTGTTAATATACTTAAAAATATCAATTAATAATTAATGAAATATAATATACAAGTTAAATAATTAACAAACAATGATACAAAAATCAGATTAACAACAATAATTTAAATGCAATGAACATTGTACAAATGATACATAAATTATAATACAACACATGAAACACCCAGAAACTTAATATAATTGGTCAAAATAATGATTGTATTTAATTTATATAGTGAATTATAAATTAAAATTAATGATGATGCTTAATGTTAATGATTAAAAGATAGAGAACTATGAAAATATGAAAATATAAGTTTCATATCTTTTAAATGAACACAGAGCAATTGATGATGATTTTAATAATGTACATCAAGAATAAATCATATATTTATAGTAATAAACTATAATGAATACAATTGAAACACTAATTTTCAATATAAAAAATTAATTGTAACCATCCTTATAAATTAAATTATATTTCAATTATTTACTTAGGAAACAATTCAATAATTAAATAACAAAATAAGAGAACAAATTAGAAATTGTTACAATAGAGATATTAATTCAATTTATATAAAGAAAACAATATTTCTCTGCTATCTGAATTCAATTCACAGAAACCTTGATAAATGGAATGTAAGATCAATTGTTATCCTTAGCACCTAAGTCACTGGAAGGGAATATTAAAAAAAAGCAGCAAGTCTGAAACGTAGGTCGGAGTGGGCAGGAAGGTAATTGAGATGTCGAAGGCAGAATGGGGAGCGAGTTGGTCGATGTATTGAACTAATATTAACTAAAAGAAATGCAATAAATTCACTGCGAGTTGCGGGCTCCTAGACTATAGTCACAAAAAGACAGTGTTCATTCTTCTAATCTTTCTGAAATCAAATTATCGAAAATTAAAAAAAAAAATTAAAAAAAGCGACCATGAAAAATAAGACTGAGATAAATGTTACTTAATTGAGTAAAATCAAATTAACACACTAAAAAAATTAAAATAGTTCCACGGTCATTGTATATTTAACCAACATTTATTTTCAATGCGCTCTCTCCCTTTTCACTGTTCAACTAAAAAGTTTATATACAGACCCAAGAACGGAACTATGTTCCAAATTAGAAAATACGGTCTGGTTTATATTAGAGGCAATGGTTTTTTCTCGCTTCCTTGGAGCATCATTATCCACATTATATTGAATACGCATTTCATATTTTAAAGAATATGATCGTTTATTTGTAAATTTATAGTTGTTTTTCCCTTTCCATCAATGTGATAGTGGTTTTAGGGATGGGGAAGTATAAGATGCATCTAGAAAGATAGATAATATCTTAATTTCATGGAATAATAATAATAATTTAAAATTTATTTCTAAGTTAGAGAATATTTTAATTTTATAAAATAATAATAATAATTTAAATTTATTTGTAAGTTTAATAGGTTATATAAGTTAATTAGTTATATTATATAATATTATAGTGTTATTCAAGGTTTTTATATTTTTTTATTTCTAAAAGAATTGGGTGATTTAAAAAAGGAATGTATGTGATTTTATTATTGGCAATTATACATTTGCAACGTACAATTTAGAATAATGTTTATTAGGAGTCTATCGGTAAGAACATTCTCAGTAACTTTTTTTTTTTTCTATCTTATATGTGTTGTTATAATGATTATGCTAAAAATAAAAAGTGTTCTTTTCTCAATAGGTATTGATTCATATTTCATATTAAGAAAATGATTGAATAAGAATTTATTCAAACTTTTAGTACTTGATTAAGTTACTATTATAATTATTTTCATAATTAAGATTAAGATAGTGAAAGTATTAAAATAGAATGACTATTTAAATACTTTTACAATTTGTATAAAAAAAAAACAATATTTATAACAGATAAAAAATTTGGAATGTTGTATTTTCTTTTTTTTTTCTAAAAATTTTAATTCAATAAAGAGAAAGAATAATTATATAATCCAATAATAAAAAATAGTAATTGTTAAAACTAAATATATGACTAAAATATTTCTTAACATATTTAGAAAAATCTTTAAAATTGATCTAAAAAGTCTCAAAAATCAATTATTTGACACATATTTAAAATCTATACCTGAACAACCACCAATACTCTGGTTATTTGGCACATATTTAAAATTTATTTGAAACAATGACCAATACTAATAAGACTATACAAATCTATTTGAAACACCAATATTTTAGAGGCCAAAGTTGGTGATGAAACTTGTTTTCATATAATTTGTATTCTCCATTAATTTATAAATCTCAATACACAGTAAATAACTTTAGTTACACTACTTTTTAATCGAAAAAAATCCGTAAAACATAGTTAATGCGCATCTATAATTATCATTAAACATGAAACTGCACGATCCTTATCTAAAGATTATCATATTTTAATACCAGATCTCTGGGGTTTCCTTTATTTTCATAAATATAAATTAATAACCATCCTCATAGTTTAATATAGATCGGTGGCCTCTCTTAATTTTCTGACCACCGACGAAATTATTAGACATAAGTTGTGAATACCTTATCTGTATTTTGAAGCGTATTAATGTTACTGCACCACCAAACCACTGGAGCAAACTCCTCCTGGACGAAAGAAAACTGTTGCAGGCCTGTAAATATGAGATGAATACATTTCACGTCTACCATATTATTTAATATCTATAATCAACTTTTATTATAATGTCAGTATAGTAATTTGCCATTTTTCTTATATGCAGCTGGTGTTAATGGGAGAGCATGCCAGTGATTGTTCCTCGTGAGTTACTGCCCCATCAAACCACTTTAACAACCTCCTCTAAGAGATGAGTGTGTTGCAGGCGTGTTAATATGACATGAATACATTTCACTTTAAAATGTTATATAATATTTATAATCAACTTTTGCAATGATGTTAGTACAGTAAGTTGGCATTTGTCTATATAATTAATCGTTGGTCTTAATGGGAAAGCATGCCAGTAGTTATTCTTTATTAGTGAGAGACAGTTGAGTTTACAGAAGTGGCACTTCGGTTCAATTATTGTGGCACACATTGATAAATAAATAAATTTTAATAATGACATTGATATAATTTCACCAAAATGAAAATGATAATTATATTTTTTTTGGCTATCTTATTTACTCCGATATTAAAAAGATAAAATGTCTTGTTATGTTATATAATTTAATGTGGTTTTATAATTAAAATTATAAAAATAAATATCCAATGGGGTGTCCATTTTTGAGACATGCTTGACTTGTGGCCAATGAAGGGTATTATATGGCATGACTTAACGTATAAGGTGAAAGGAATGGTGAGGTGCGACAGATTTCATTTTTTGTGGGAAGGTGTGTTGGTAAAGCAAGGTAATTTATGGCGAAGGTTGAGGCTATGGCAAGACATATTGGGATGGAAGTGTAGAGAGATTAGTAGATTTTGGTCCAAGTAATTGTAGTTTGTTTGGGTTCTTCAGCCCTCGGATAGTCTTGGAGTGGTGGAGAAAATGACGTTGTCGCTCCCACCACTGTGAATGGACAATAAAATCTTCAAGTTTGTATACTTAGGCCTAGTTTGTTACCTCCGTAAGTGGGTTGTGGGAATTTTGCATGGTAAGGTGGCCGGTCTTAGTATCCATACTTGCAGTGCTAGATAGATATTTCTCTCAGTGTTTTCTGTGTATGCGGTGGTGGCTTGGTTTTTGGTTTGTATGGAGCCTTTTGGTTACCCCTCTCTTTTCGGTTTTATCCTGGACTTTTCAGATGCATAATTGGGTGAGTAGTATTTGGTCTCGGAGGTTGCAGGGGGACGTGGTGGTGTATGCTCTAGATTTTAACTGGCTCTGGTTAGGCTCTTGGGGTTCTGTGTTGTGGGGTGAAGTCATTTGGCTCGCGACTCTACTTTCAAATGTTTCCCCTATTAGCGGAGAGGAAGAGTCATGGGTTTAGCTAGCACTAAATATAGATGTGGTCGAGCTTGTCTCCCTCATGGCTGGTGTGTGATGGATGATAGTTCCGAGGGGAAGGCTCCCACTGGATGATTCAGGGCTGGCGTCAGGCTTGCTTTGGCTCACGACTTGTCGAGAGGTGGTGAAGAGTGTTGTAGGTCTTGTCTTGGGGGTGTCTTCCTGGGCATTCACCATGCTACTTGTACCAAGTAATTCTCACTCCCAACACATGTGGAGGGGCGTATCGACCAAAAAGGGTGGCTCCGATAGCAAGTTGGAGTTGGCGGTAGGGGATAGGGTTGTTGCAAGACCCAAGTGGGGAGGGCATGTTGATGATGGTGCAGTCAGGGCGTCATGTGGAGCTCAAGGTGGCAAAGGAGGTGTGCGTTCTGTGCGGGGTCGTCAGGGTGATAGTGGTGGTAAGAATGGAGGTGTGGATCGTGGGTGTGGAGCACATGTGCTGGGTCAGAGTCACAGGTAGGGGCGCTCATGAGCTGTTGAACGACATAATCACTTTGCTGCACATTGTGACCTACTCCAGTGAGTTTTGGATCGCCTTGAAGCATATGAAAGGGGCAAAAAGGAAGAGAATGAGGTTGTCATTGCCATGTTAAATAAACTGCATTACTTTCAAAGCCATGTTAGAGAAATGTTTGTGGTGGTTTGGTGGGGACAAAACTTGCTAGGAGAAAAGGTTGAGAAGTTGAAAATGTGGTTGACTCACTTTGATCAACATGTTTAGTGTTCATATCCCCTCAGATCCAACTGGGACGGATAACCCAATGTCAATTACTTCTGATGATTGAGTATGGTCACGAACGTCCTTCTTATTTTGTTTGTCTTTTGGTGCTTTTGGCCTATCAAGCGATAGACTTCTAATTTTCTTCTTCTTCTATTTTTTTGTAATATGGTGATAGTATTGGTCAACAAACCTGGTCAAAGTGAGACCACTTGCATTTTGATATCTATGTACTTTCCTTTTGATTAATGAAGAGATCATTGACTTGCAAAAAAAAATTATAATTTTTTTTTTTTCTATTAATTATTAATGTATGTAATATAATTATAAATTGCTTATGCTTGGCTAAGAGCTCATCTTCCTCAGGAGACATGTTAACGACCCAAGACCCATAGACATCTAGCAAGAGCGAGATCTTGCGCCCTTATGGATCACCAACGGGTTATTCCAGGTGGCATGGTTTTTCTTGCATAACGATGATGAACATTCATGGATAGCAACTAGAGATGGTTTTCCTCACTGTTGGTTTGACCACTGTCTTCACTACTGGTTTAAGTGAGTTATGATAGACTTTCTCACCCTGTAAAAAGAATGTATATAATATGTAGTTTCATAATTGAAAAATAAAACATAATTATTAATTATTAATATTAGTTAAATAATTAAAATTAAAATTAAACCAATATCAATATTTTATTGAGAGATCAAATCTTTTAACATACAAATCTTGCTATAAATTCATTTTAAAATTTAATAAAATGAATTGAAATTAAAAATAAATTACGAACATATAAATCGCTTTATTATATTTACCATCTTTATTCTGTGGGGCTCCATACTAGTGGTAGTACAGCAAAATTGCGCACCTGAACTGATCATTTTTCCATCCATCATTACCATGGTTAAACTTAAATTCAATTTAACTAAAAATAATTCTATGATGCTGTAACTTGTACCAGCATAAATTAGTTTTCTGGTAGCCATTTAATAAAAATGAACATAGGAAGTGTATTTCACTCCATAAATCGAGAAGACTCTGTTAGTTGTATTATTTTATACCCAGGTTTGGTCGAAATTAACTCAACAAGAACTCTGGTTTCTATTTTTTATTTGCAGTCTCTTCTACGAATTTCTGAGCAGTATGCAAAATGAATCATTGAAAATTATTTCGCTGAACGTTCTATATGGGTTACCTTTTATGTTGTACACATACAGCTGTTTAAAATTAACTGTAAGGTTCTACCCAAATCTTTTAATTATAAAATTAGAATTCTATCAAAATATAAATCATTTCCAAATGTTAAATTTATTTATATATTTAGAGTGTTTTATTAATTTTTCTTTAAAAGAAAAAACTAGTTATTCCATTTATAAGTATGAGTGAAAATTACATTCTTTAGATGATGTGTATTTAGATATCGAAAAGTACCAAACAAAAAAGTTTTCTAAAAAATTAAAGAAAATGCAGAGCTCTTGTGTGTGTTTATATGCTAAAACATCATAAAATTATTCTTATAAATATATAGAAATATCCAAATATTCTGTGGCCACTACATAGGCAATAAAAAACCTAGCTGAATCTTGAACCAATCATAGAGTATAGAATAGCAGAAAAGGATAAGCTCAGAAACTTTAAAACAATTGTGATGTTGCTAGTCGTTGGAATGTCCTTGTAGGGCTAGTGATGAAAGTCAAAAATTTGATCATCCTTGTGTTCTACAATATTCCACAAACATGGTACCATATTGAGCCCTTCTTTTGAGAGTATGTTCACCATTGTATTTCTGTTTTGTATTTTTTTTCATGTAGATATGATTGTATTTTTTCCCTTGAAGATATGGTGGCATGAGAAAAGAGAGACAGAATCAATGATACACATTATTTCCTCCATTATTGGCATAAGGATGATATTTCTGCAAACTTATAACTTGTTTAAGCAATTTATGGTGACATTGAATCCCCAAAAAATCTAGATTTGTGTGCACCATTTCTCTAGGGAAAATAATAGAAGAAATTTGTAGGCAAGGAATTATGCCTAGATGTTGGTCCCATTACCCAAGCCAATTTTAACCTAATAGAAATGTGTTTCTTATAGGAAGAGCATGAATCTTGCTCCACTATGCTATCCCATGTTAGATGAGGCACCATCGAAGAAAGTCCATGGACGAGATTTGTCTATAAGTTCTAGTGTGGGAACACGAGGAGGAGGGAAATGTTTTTCTCGAGGGAAATGACTTAGAATGACTAGAATTTTCATAGCAAAGTGTTCAGGAATTGATAGTTGATCAAGATATATGGCCTCATTTTGGGCCAACTATACCTCCTAGCAGGTAATCAATGGGAGAGCTTTGATAGAACGACTGTTGTGGTTGGTGTACCAAGCCCTCCATAATTCTTCTAGATCTGTGCCTTCCCATGAAGAAGGGTGACCAAGGGCAGTCTGACAAGTAGTCCAGTCCTATTGAAAAAAAGGGCAAGAAACAAACACATGCATAATAGATTCATCATTGTTTTTTGCATAGTGGGCACCATCCTAGACCAGTCATATATCTTTTTTGTTAAATATACTAGGTTGGCGCTTTTCTCACCATAAGGAACCACAAAAATAGTTTTGATTTAGTTGGACATTTTGTATGTGAGATTCCCTTCCACCACCAAATCTGGTCAAGTTCATCCTTGTTTACCATAAGAGAAAGGTAGCTCAACTCAGAGGTGTAGACACCAAAGGGGGACATACTCCAGATGATTTCATCATCTCAGTCTGTGAATATGATGTGGCCAACTGATAAGGCCTGCACATAGTCTCGCCATGGGTTGCAGAAGCCCTCCTCAAGACCTAATTTCTTGGCAGAAATCCATTCCTGACTCAAAATTGGGGAGGATGCATGATTTGCAACATGTGACAATTTGGTAATGCCTCTATCTCTTAAAAGATAAATGAGCGGAGGAGGAAGCAGGTGGTTTTGTCCACTACTAGGCAATGGATCTAGCCCAAATCTGCCTCTATTCTCCATTCCAACCCTCTAAGCCACATTGTTTCCTATTTTGTTGAAAGAGTTGAGCATGCCCCTCTAGATGACTGATATATTTGAACAAGGCTTGTCTTCCTGTCCGATCCAATCTCTGAGAAACATTGGGTGATAAAATTATGGAAGACCACATGAGTCCATAAGATACATGATGAAATTATCATCCATCCACATTTGGCTCCAGGGATTTTGAGAAAAGATGGAGGTTTCTTAGGCTCGTTGCCCTTATTATTTTTGGCAAGGCCATCTTTTCCCATTTAACCCATGGGAGAGTACCTCAATCTTGTTTGCCTCCCAGAGGAACTGTTAGAAAATTCTATTGTTTTTTCTAACACACTTTTAGGGATCCAAGCTAAGGAATCCTAGTATATCAGGATGGATTCCAACACAGATTTGATGAGGACAAGCCAACCCACTTTGCAGAGTCATCTAAAGCACCAATTGTTAGTACATTTTTACACCTTGGGAATGAGCCAAATCCAATCAATTTTGATGTCACAATTTGGTTTAAGGTGGAGTCCAAGATACTCCAGTGCCTCCTCCATAGGAATTAGGGTGAAGGGAAGAGTTTGTAGAAGATGATGGGATTCATCTTCATTAAGATTATGACTTGATATATAGATTAATGAGAATTAATTTTCATCCCAATAGATTTCCCATAAAGAGACATATACAAAGCAAGGGAGTTGGTATCCCTTGGAATTCCATTGCAAAAAATAAGAATTCCATCCACAAAGAGCAAGGGGTAGCAACTAGAGTACCTGCAATAAGAGTGCCATGGAAATACCCTCTTCATTTAGCTTCATATACGAGGTAAAATATAAGAGGGGAGAGAGAGGGAAACCTTGTGTGAGGCCCATTTGGGCATGAAAACTGGGGGTGTTGAGAAATTTATGGGGACAACAAAGGATATTGTATGGATGCAACTCATTACCCAGTTGATGAAGCTAATGTCAAACCCTACATGGGTATGAAGAAGCCATAGATAAATCTAGTTGACTCAGTCAAAGGATTTTGATAGGTCAATCTTTATAATTGCTTGCTTTAGGTTTTGAGTTTTAATGCTGTGTAATCCTTTTTGGTCCACACCTATGGCTTCATGGATTTTTCATTCTCATAAGACAGTGAATAGTTCTAGAGAAATGGATCTATAAAGGATAGGCTTGGACCTAGAGGCTATGAGTTTAGTAATAATCCTGTAAATGGTCTTGCATAGGAAGTTGGGGTGGAATTCAAGAAAAGAGAGGGGATGAGGGCAATGGATGTACAATTTAAGGCATGGTGATTTTTTTCCTCCCTTTTGAATTCCTCAACCCTGACCCAAACGTCATGGCCTATAATATCATAGAGGTCTATAAAAAATTATATTGTCCATCCATCAGGACCATGGCTCTTATCCTTTTGGAAATTGTTCATAACAAACTTGAGGTCATCCTTCAAAATTTATTCCATTAAAGCGCTACTACCTACTTCCTCAACCATTCTTGGAAAAATTTGTGCGACATAAATTACTTCCGTTATTGAGGCTTCCATTCGAGCCTGAAAGAGTTGAGTGAAGTGGTTCTTTCTCATGTGAGCCAATCCTTCAAAAGAGGAGACTTGTCTGGTATTGGTATCTTGGAAACTCCATATCATATTTACCATTTTCCTTCCTTTCGCATAGGCTTCAATTTTATTTGTGTTTTTATGGCCCCTTTTGAGCCAAATGGCCATGCTTTTCAAATGTCATTTTTCTTCCCTCACGGAAATAATTTATTTTTTCCTTTTTCTGAATGTTGATGAGGACCTCTCTGGAGCCCTCACAAGGGAATCCTTCCTCAACTAAGTTTGTGATATCCAAAATCTGATTTTCAATTGTCTCCAACTCCTTCACATCATGCGATTTCTTGTTTTTTAACCATTCCTTTATTTTTTGTTTGATAAGTTTGAGGTTTTATGTGAAATAACTAGTAGTCGAGGTCAATGAGAGGGGGTTAAGGGGATGCCATTGTAATTTTATGAGAGATACATAATCCTCTTCTCTAAGCCATGTATAATTCATTTGAAAGGGATCACATACTTCTTGGTGTGTCCTTTTAATTCTAGGAAAATAGGCGACTGATATAAAATTCCCTCAAGACTAGTCCATTACTTTATCAAAGGGTGGGAATTCACAAAGGATTTATAGAGGAGGAAGCAATATATTATTTTGGAAATTTTTTCATTGCCAGTTCTACAATTCTACCAAGTAAGGGAAAGATTAATAGGTTTCACATCCACCAAATTGCAACAAACCAACCTGCTTCTAAAGAAATTAGCAAGGGGTCTATCCTTACTTAAGGGCCCCAACAAAAAATTTAGGTCATCGCCTAAAATCTATGAGTCATATATGAAAATGGACCTATTTAGGACATTCTCCGAAAACACCTTTCTATTTTGGGAGGGACCATAAATCTTGCTTAATACAAGAGAAAGGTCTCGGTTGGCTGAAAAACCTTCACTCCCAAGCAGGATTCCATATTCCATAGGTTGGTCAATCTAATATGTCTTTAGCACCTTCCTACTGCTAATCCCCCTAAGAACTCACTGGCATCCCAGGCTGTAAAACTCTAACCCACTAATAAGGAATCCAAACATTTAATGATAGAAGTCCCATAGCCTATAGTCTCCTAGAGGAAAAATATATTAGATTCATTTTCTTTTCTTATTCTCTTGAGAACATACCTTTTTAGGGGGCAAGCCAACCCACGATAGTTGAAGAAAAGTAGTTTCATTTTGAGAACCCAATAGGGGCTAACCTCACTCTAAAGGCCCCTTTGATGGACATATGTTTTCCCACATCAAGGTCTGCATGTGCTCTCTCTTTAGCTTTGAAAAATAAATACTTTCGACCATGACCTCTAAATTCGAAGGCAAGAGGAGAGGTAAGTCCAAAAACACATACCACACTGTTCTTCTTAGAAACCGCCTACCTCAAGCAGAGGTTATAAATAATATCATTAGGGACTCAGATGTTTGAATGAGATGGATAGCTAAGGTTGCAATCAAGATGGAATCACTTCGGGCCAAGGGGTAAGGACATAGAGAAGAAATTACGTAAGAAGAGGAAGGGCAAAGGGGGATGGAAAGGGGGGATACATCAAAGGATGGAGAGACTACAAAATGATAGGGGGCATGGAAGGAGGTAAGGTTCCACCTCCAAGAGGGGCAGATGTTGAGGGAGTAGAGATTACACTAGGGGGGATCTCTAGAGCGAGGAGAGGAGAATTGATATATGGAAGATATAGAGGGTGCGGATTAATATCAATAGATTTTGAATAAACCATGGAATTTGAAAGGGAGAGATGCAAAAATGAAAAAGAAAGGGAAGGAAAAGGTATATTACCTTTGGAAAAATGAGCCTCAAAGTCACAATCCATGGTTGAATATCTTGCAATCATAACCATCCTAGATGAAATCAGTTTTGTAACATGTTTTCCACTCGCTACTTGATTGATAGATGAAAACCCGACCTTCTGCGGGGATGCCTTAGGCACAGACCACTAGGAAAAAGAGGAGACTAGGGTCTATGCATTCGTTTATGGAATGGAAGGGTACAACTCCTCAACAAATGCCCATATTTATTGCATCGTCTACATCTAGAAGGGACACCTTTGTAGTCTAGGACTAGGGTCTTGTCATCCTCCCAGGCAATCACCATTTCCCCTGCCAAAATGCCTCACAAGTCATTGTTGATGGGGATGTGCACCATCGATTTTCCTCCCATCCCTATGTAGGAACTGTCATACTCTAGGGAGGGACCCGGGGCATTCCCTATATCCCAAAAAATGAGCTTATTCCATATATTAGAAGACACATATGTTATCTGGACCCAAATGGGCACCACATCCAAGCATTCCCTCTTTTCATTAATGTAAGGGTTTCAAAATTTAAAGTCTATTCTCCATACCCTTTTGATGACAAATTTTGTGTCCTTATTTAGGAATATTAAGTGAATCCAACCACTTGGCCAATACATCGACAATCTGTGAGGATTTGGTTAGAGGTGACATGGCTTCCTCAACCCAAGAGAAAAGAAAAGGAGCACCAAAATTTTGAACACAAACTCCCAACCAAATATTTTTAGGCTAGGTCCTCTTCTTGGTGCATGGCAATGCTTTCCCCTAGAACTAGGGGGACCCTAACCTTGTCAACACGTTTTAAACAATAATCTTTCTTCTTCTTTCCAAGGGAATCCATACTAGGGTGCTAAGATGTAGTTCCAATTGAAATAGCTTCCAGAGGCCCTTCAAGTGGAATAGACCAAAGCCTCCTATTATATGACTCTCTTCTTAACTAAGACTAATAAATCATTGAGAAAGTTGCAAGGAAGGGATTGAATAGAAGAGCCTTGAGGGAAAGGGGACATTAGCAGTACCTCATGAATATGAAAACCATCATTTGAGCCAAAACCCTCAAGGAGGTAGGTAAAATATGAGGGGAACAATGGTTTAATTCCTGAAACTTTGAAGGTGGATGATTGTAAAATGCATGTTGAGAGGTAGGTGTCCACACTAGAATAAGAAAGACACCCAAAAACTTGATCAAAGACAATATTACCTTGGATAGTCCTTTGTATATTTTATGGACCCAACTTTGAAACCCCGGGAGGAGGGATTCTCTGATGACCAAGATGATGGGTTTCTACTGTCTAATTTTCATCCTTACCAAGAGAAGTCGGATGAGGCTCCATTCTCAATTTTAGAGGATCCTTGTTTGCCATCTATTTGTGACTAAGGTTAGGTGATTAAGCCCATATGTCCAAGTGGTCATTCATAAGGCTCATAGATGAGTTGTTCCTCTTCAACCCACAAAAATGGTGAAAAAACATCATCCATGTCAGCCTTCAATGTAAAGTACGACAACACCACCTACCATTGCTAAATTCAATGGTGAGAAGAGGTCGATGAAACCAATAAATAAGGTTGTGAGGCTTCCTATCAGTGAGACTAATGGTGCAAAGGGAGTTAGCGGAAATAAGATGAGATTAGGGAAGATACGTTTTTTGCAGAGGCAAGTAGAAGTGCAACTCGTGACCAGGATAAAATTAAATCACATAGGAAACATAAGAAAACACTAGCCATGGCTCATGAACAACAACCCTAGACACAATCCAAGACTAGAAACCCTAAAAATCCATGTTTTCCCTGTTCAACTTGGTGGCATGGTACCATAGTAAGAAAAATGTTTATTTATCAAAATTAAGAAATCATGCAATTCATGAAATTACTTTTAATTTTTTCATTTCATCAATATCAATATCATCCATAATTCAATAATTTTGTATTAAATATTTATATTTAAAAGGAAAAAATAAAATCACTTATCCATTTTTATTTTCTGAAACCAATATCTAATACTCCTTTTCTTATTTAACTAAACAAATATAATAAGTCTTCCATACTTACATACCTATCATCAAAATCATATCAAAACTAACTATAATTTAAAACAAGTGTTGTAGCGTAATTTGGTCCCTACCATTCAAGTTAGCAATTATGTTATTAAAAAAATTACATAAAAAATTACGACCTACATTGGTCAAGGCTAAATAACAATGGTCAATAGTCAAAGCAAATTATATAGACGAAATGACTTTTTTAGGGGAGTCTTTTCTTGTTAATTTTAACCAAAATCAAGCATACATTTTTAAAATATTGAGTTTAAGTTATTTAATCTACAAATTTTGATTTCCCCAAAGGTTTTTTAGGTTGTTGAATCTATTTATGCATTCAAAAATATATTTAAAAAATCACTATCTTACTTGAAATTGTGTCATATTCTGGTGAAAAAGTGCATTCCATCTATAAATTAGACTATGACTTCATAATAAGTTACAATAAAAGAGTTAATATAATATTAAAATAGTGGTAGCATCAATATTGTAATAATAATATATTATTATATTATATTTTTATTATTCTTTTTATACTTGGTTATATAGTATAAAATTACACGATACTAGTTAATAAATAGTAATATAATATTGTAATGTAGTAATAATAGTATAAGAAGATATATTAATAATATTATTATAGTATTATTTTATTTTTGTGGTAAAAATATTACTAGTGTCGCCATATATATCATATGGGTGGTAAAAAGCTCAGTCCATAATAAGCCATCAAAACACTTACTAATATTTACGGCATTAAAAATATCCACATTATCAAAGTTGAAAAAATCACAAAAATCACTAAATTTTAACTTTATTTCAAATTATTTATATTAATCAATAATAAAATTAATGATATATAGTTAACAATTTAATTTAAAAAAAATGGGAACAAGATTTTTAACCATGGAGATTTGTCCCACTTTACCCATGGATATTATTTACAATAAACATACTTTGTTATAATACCTGGGCAATATCCATGTGCAATATGGGCCAAATATAATATATTAGTAATATTTTTAATATCAATACATTATATATATATATAGTATTATGATTGTAACCACCTGGATGATTTTTTGATTGTAACCATGAGGGTCTCTAAACCACTATCTAGGTGGTTAAAAAATATCTAGCAAGCACCACACAAATCTACAATCTACTGTCTAGATGGTTAACATCTCTCCATCATGTTGGAGATATGTTGTCATTAATGGAAAAGGAAAAGCATTGATTGCAAAGGCAAAGCATTGATGATGTTGTCATTGATGGCAAAGTCAATGAAGATGATGAGAGGTATCCATATGTTGTCAAGGAGTTGCTCATTGATGTCATGTATTGATATGATGTTGTCAATAAAGCTGTTGTTGGGATAAGGAGGATGTTGGAAAAGGATTTTCAATGGCATTGAATCCATATCAAAGGTACTGCAATGGAAAAAGAAAAGAATATTGCAAGAAGAAGGAAGATCAACACATGTATGACAAAGAAGCTCATATGTTTCCAAGTGGATTGAAACTATAGTTGTGGATATTTTTGGTAAAGGTGTAGGATATTTGGATTCATTTCTTGTATGGTAGATCCCTTGAAACATAGTTGAGACCAACTCATATGGCTAGAGCTATGAAAGAGCTTTCCAATGGTATGTGAAAGATCACAAATGGCCTCCTAGATTGAAATGGGTTGACTAGGTGTTGTAGACATGTGGCATTGACATTCAGCCTGACTTGGCTGTTAATTGGTGTGCAAGAGAAACCAATGGACTCAGAGGGATATGTCATCCTAGACCAATGATCTTGGAAGGTTTGTAAAGAGTGCAAAAGAGGAACCTTTGGGTTGGTAGGGCTCTAAGGCATAACAATGTATAGGGAAGAGTTGACGATAGATGAAATGAGCACAAGTGAAGGCAGACAAACCCATGTTGAACGCGTAAGCCCAAAAGGAAAATACCTGAAGGAAAACAAATGCACACAAAGGAAAATGTTCGAGATGACAGACCTGAGAGATAGAAAAATTTATGTCATGTGACATCTCCGTCACAAAATGAAATGCATGCCCAAGTCATGGTTTTGCGGTGTTTTCATGTGTTAAAATAACATTGGGCCCTCAAAGTTATTTGGAAATATTAAGTCCTTTGGTGTGAGAAATGTGGAGCACTATTGAGAGGAGGGGGGTGAATTAGTAGTGATGTAACTTATATATTTTTTACAAATTACTTACTCCTTTAAACATTCGTAAAATTAAATACATAAGGAGATATCAGTTCATCAACCATAAGCATAAAACCATTAAAATATTCAACATATGAGACACAAATATTTCTTGTCAAAAACCCCTTCGAGACAAAAAAATCACCCTTGTTGTTGTTGTGCTATTTCTAGTTCTATATTAGTAAAATCAAATCATTTGCATCATTTTACTTAGCCTCCATTATCAATGAGAAACCACACCCATGTTCAATATTGTTGGTATTCACCAACTAGGAAGTCTCTACTCACACGAATCTATGGATAACCCTCTGTTGGAAGCCTCCGCAACCAACGAGCCTTTCCTAATTACCACTAGATGATCCACCACCATAGATGGAGATAGAAATCCCAAAATACTATTTTGTTGACTACCACCAGCAAGGAACCGCCACTCCCTATCAAATTCTTGGAGCCACACTTTCATTCAATTTCAAACTAGACTCGAAGGAGAAATTCACAACTCAACAATAACACATTAGTCTCCATGAATAAAATAAATCAACACAAACGCTACAGAAAATAATTTGGTAAATGCATCAACAAAAAAACCGTCTATGTAATAGAAAAGTATGCTCACAAACAAAAGCTACACTCAAAAATAAATTGGAGAATACACAAGCTGCTACCAATCACCAAAAGGATTATAAACGATATTTACTTCATCCCCTCACTCTTGGCACAAAATTTTGGCTAAAATATTCCTATGCTACGTTCTCCAATACCTGCAATCTGCTTCATAATTTCTGCATCATAACCCTCATATCTTGTACACACCTCACCTCTCTCACACGCACTCAACACATAGAATAACCAACCGATGTATCATTGAGCTCTCTCCAATATATAGATGATCTGAAGTGATTAACTCAATAATTACCAAAAACTATTGAGCTCGAAAAATCTGTGTTCATACTTTTCATAATTTTGAATTAGATCTTTATCCTTGACTTGATTTGCCACTAACTTCACTTAATTAGAGATAATCTTCACTTTAACCATATTCCAAAAGTTAGTTAACCTCTTTCCAACCTTCTCATGAAAATTCTTGAACAATAAAATCAGAAAAAATAAATAAAAACTCCTTAGATGCACGAGGAATGTGTAGAATTTCTAGTTTAGGCCTTAGGCGCACCCATAACACTATCAGATCTTAGTTTAAAGGCTTACATCTACATGCATAACACTGACAGATCTAGGCTAAAATATTTCAGTTGCATGCATGACACTCTCTCCCAATGGATGGGAATATCATAGGATAAAACAATAATTTTTTAGCGCAAAACTTCTCCCAGTTGTTTGCACACCTTCTCCAGCATTTGTACACACCTCCAAACCTCAATAACATGCTATGCAACTGATAACACAAGCCGAAATCATCCAAAACAAGTGAGGGACATGCAGACCTAATCTTTGAAGCTCCTCAACATGGATCAATATCTTTAACATTTTTAGCATCATCATCAACCTATCTAACTACATACAATACCTGTAGCAACACCATCCACCTATAGCAAGATCATTAAACTCTCCAATTACCTCCAACACATATCTACTCAACTTTCAGTTCCTACACTATCTAAACATATCTTGCACTTGGTTATAACCATGGTAACATTAATCTCAACCAACAAAGCCAACAAGCAGATCACTACAACAAATCGATGAACACAATATCTCTACACAATGCCAACAAGAGAATCACTGTAACAATCCAGACTCTCATCACAATCATAAATATGACTACTACCATCAGGTTGACATAAAGCATATGACAAACAATACCAAGAACCTGTTGACATCAATTCCAGCACTATAATGCCAACAAAACCCCCATTTGGCATTGATGTCAACCTCAACTTGATCTCCAACCTCTAAGGTTAATCTCCACAAACTCTCCACAACTTTGAAGTTGATCTAATGGATCTCCATAAACGCCAAATTCTCTCCCTCTTTGACATCAATGGAAAAGGAAAATACCTTCACTAAAGGAAAATTACATAATGTGACATATGAGAGAAGTACCCCCCATTTCATACTCAACATAATGGAAATACAAACCAAGGTTGTCTCTCCTATAAGATAAGCATGTAAAACAAGGAACTCAGTTTCCAACATGTCTCTAGTCAATGCCATGCAGTCTCTGATACTAAACATGATCCCCCAAAGCATGTTATGGACCTACAAACACACTCTCTTTGTTGTTGTAGCAACACTTCTGCATTGGAATAAGCCTCCTTGCCAAGTGTAAGAGACTACTCCTCATGAACCATGACTCCAACTGACTTTGAGTAATGGTATACAATAAATTACCATACATATACAAGGCTTCGTTGAGAAAATACATGGTTGTGGCAAGTACATAATATTGACATGTAACTCTAAAAAAGTCACATCTATCACCATCCAATGACTCTATGGACCCGTTGAAGCCTTGAAATTCGTTGCAACAACATGGGGGATGACTAATTGGTCTGGACCTTAAAGCAAATCCTTTTCTATTTGGAATGGCATTTCCGACTGGCTCAACTAGGTTTAGTTACCTTCTCTCAATCTCCAAAATGGCTTACAATATGACTTTCATCCACCAATGGAGAAGAGACATCAGATCAACCCTCTTGTTGATCAGGAAAGAAATTGATCCTTAAGCTGATCTGGGCTCAGCCAAGCCACAACTAAAGTTTTCCTCTTTAGGAAGAGGACTTTTAGAAATGTAGAATTAATCTAAATGCAAAATTATTCTATAATGCAAGCAAAAGGAACTAAATCCTAATCCTATCTCAATTAAGTAGATATATATCTAGCCCAATTGAGAGCAGGATATTTAAATGATTGGGATTTAAATATGTCTGGATTATGATGAATATCAAGCTAATGAAGTAGTTCAGTTAACTGACATTATTAATACCAAGTCACATTCTATGAAGAGACCTCTTGACTGAAATAATCAACCAACAAAATTTAGGAAGAAGTTCACAAAAATGATATTGATTGTTTAATGAGTAATTCGAATAATTAAACAATAATATGATGAAGAAGTTCACATACTATTTGTCAAACCAATATTAAAAGACATATTTCTGAGTAAATAGTTACACAGAAATCAGAATTCAACCCATAAGAAGAGAGATAAATAATAACATATGATTGAGACAAATTACTCATACCGATAAAAGTGCACAAATATGAATAAAATGACACATTCCTACCATCATAAAATGAAACTAGTATTTGAAATAGTAGTATTAGAATTACCAATTTATTTCTCTGGCTTTGGTCTCCAACAATCATTTACATTGCTTGAATTTTTGTTGTTATAACAAGAGCTACAGAAGTGCAAATTCTGCCCATCATACATAATTTAGAATGCAAAAGAGAAATCCTCAATAATCCCCAAATCTGAGATTTTCACTCCTTCCACCTACAAATCTAAATCCCTATTATAGAAGTTCTTTTAGAATTCCAGAATTGCAGAGGAGGGAAGCCCTTATTACATTCTACGATATGTTATTTATAATATTTACAAAGGAATTCAAAATAGGAAAGTTTGTTGAAGAAGAAATCTATTTAATTAATTTTCATTGGCTCAAAATTCCATTCTTCTATTTCTGGAGCCTTCTCATTGATTGAGATTCTTTTCTCTTCATCTCTTCAATTGTTTTTCCTGCAAAAAGAAATCAAAACAAAATTAAAATTCAAAAATAGCATCACAATGCCAAATCTAGAATTAAAACAAATCTAATCAAATTGAATTAAATGAATAATTGAAAAAGAAATTGGATCTTTCTATTGATGCTTGTAATGATATAGTTGGCCAAGGATATCATTGACAAATGGATTTGCATTTAGGAGAGGCTTGGGCAAATGAAAATTTAGAAAATAAAAGCCAAAAAAATCAGTTTTGTTAAAAATTCAGAGCTTGATCTTCTATTGGATGTTAGACCTAATAAATGATCAAAATATGTTAACGAAACCTCCTTAGAAATATTCTCCACAATTTTATATTTCCATTGAAACTGTCCTTAGCCTCATTTGGCCAAGTAAAACTCCATTTATGAGCTCCTGAAGTTGGTATATTAAAATTGGCGGAATTCTGGAGATTTTGTTGCTTGGCTAAAATTATGATTTTTTTGATTTAAATTCTATTTCTAAATTAAATATTATTAATTAATTAATTAACAACAATATAATTATACTACCATTATTAATTTTTATTAATTTTAGTTAACAAAATTAATTCAACTTTTTATTTAATAATTAATTAAAATAATATTATATTATATTATAATTAAAATATATAAAAATTATAATTACATATATATTTATAATATTATATAATATTATTTAATTAAATCATTTTTAAAATTACAGAAGGTTCACGTACTATTATGAGAGGAAGGTGGAGAGTTATGGAAGTCAACGAGAAAATGGGGTGATAAGGATGGAGGGATAAAGAGTGGAGGGTGGGTGAGGTCATGGTGACGGGAGTCATAAGGTGTTGAAAACCTTTGTATTAAAAATTTTAACCCCCATATTATTACTCGTCCAGATCTCCAAGGCTAAGGAAGAGTCTGGCTGAGGTAACCATAAACCAATCTTTTGACTTGGTAGCTAGCCCTACCAAGCCGTAGAGGTTTCTCTCCAAAGGGTTGCAGTTAGGAGGGTTGGATATCTTAGGGTTTTAGGCTAGATGTATAGTGCAAAGGGTTGTTTGAGTTGAATTTGGTTGGGTAGTCACAATGATGAGTGATTTAGGTTAGAGGGACTAGGTGAGGGCAAATGAGATATGATTGCAGACATTCAAAGGGGCAAGGTAGGTATGAAGCTTAACACTTAAAAGGTGATTTGATGAGATGGTTTAAGAATGATGAGGAGTTAGGAAGAGCATAAGATATGTATTCATCCTAAATTGAAGAAAAATGGACAAATTATGATAAATTTCCTAGAACAGAGCATGAGCAAGCATGTATTCTGCCTATCAACTTGAAAATTACCATATAACAAACATGAAATAGTTTATGAAGTGATAAAAAAATCATACAAATGATCACAAAGAAGATACAATGCTAAACATTCATACCACATGTATCCCAGAAAAATAGCTGCAACTCATATATTGAAACTGGCCAAAATATGATACAGAAGTCTCTGATCACTAGTATAGCATCCCATTGAATTCAACTTGTAAAATGACTAAGAAAATACATAATATGGGCATAAAACCAACTCATCCTAGGCTAAGGGGTCGAATCCATGAGAGGAGGATCAGTTGCAAGAAAGGCTGAATTGATAGCTAGAGTGTAGGGTGGTCAAAGTGACTCATCCCTCACTTTAGCAAACTGATTCATTACATGCCACATAGGTCATTGAACTGATGTATCTACCCTAGATAAAAGTAAAAACATAATAATTACATCATCTAGACCAATTACATGAGTAAAATTTTGAAATTCCCATAGGTAAAAGTGAACTTGGAGTGAAATAGTGAAAATAGTAGAAAACTGTCAAACGCGCAGTGATCTAGTCAAACGCACAACGACCTCTTCAAGCTGACTTTTGACTACCTTCCCGATGTCCAAATCTATCCTAGGATACTCATTCGAAATATTATCCTGTCTATTTTTCAAAACTGCCCTTGGTTTTCCAAATGGGCTTGATTTTCCCCTCCTAAACTACAATCTCCCAAGGCTTCTCATACGTGCAGTTACCAGGCCAAAAAATAGGTAGAAAGGTGATTTATTGGTAGTTTTTGACCCTTTTGGCTAACCAGTTTTTCTCCAAATGCTTAGAAAAGGTACAAAGTGCATGTCCTCATGATTCTAAATTAAAAAACACTAACCATTTTCTCATTGGATGCTGGAAAAAAGAGTGCAACGCCCAAGGTGTTGCGCATTTGACCATGCTAACTGTGCCAAAATTTCTCAATAAACATAGAAAAACATATCTTGCCAAAATTGTTCAACAATGGTCAAAATTGGTGGGTTGATAGCTGGATATATGTTTGAGGCATGGAGTGATGGCTCAGCAAGGATATCCAACCGTTGTTTCTCTTCTTGCTTGGTCAAGGCCTCAATTTTTGCACGAGTTCTTTTGAGCTTGGCCCTTTCAATTTTGTCTCTCATGGCATAATGCTTCGCCATACTTCTTTCAATATCATTGTCCTTCTTGGCCTTGTCTAAGAGGTTCTCCAAATGACCATTCACCCTCTCAAGCCAATGTTCTAAGTTTTCATTTACCATCTTGGCAAATTGCTCATTAAAGTATTGTAAATTGCTCATTCAAGGTGAGCTACATTCAATATTTTTGTAACTTGTTGCATTCTTGTTTAAATCCATATCACCTACATTGCCTTGATCAGCTTAACATTGCATGGGACACTTCCATATCCAATGAGATTTTCACAGTCCCACCTATTCAGCATGGCCAAGAGGCACCTTCATCCTATCAACCATCCACCAACATTCCTCCACCTTAGTCCATACATCATTCATATTCATTTTATGAATCAACCACACCATCACCTCCATCATCACCATTTCATGAGCATATTCATTCACTTGGCAGAAATGAAGGCACTAGGCAAGAGCATATTGAGTAGGGTGAGAGCAGCAAGCCCAAAAGGGTTGGTTTAGGTACGTTGGCACATATATATCAGAGAGGGCATATGCAAGTGTTTTCCCCACAGATTGTGGAAGTGGCCTTGCCTTCTTCATTGAAAAATCAGGTACAAAATGGTAAGGAAAAAGTTGTAGAGGCAGAGATCTAGCAACAGGAGGAATACCTCCATGAGATAGATCATGATTTTCAGTTAGTTGACTCAAATGAGCATGATGACAGTGAAAGCACAACTATGTCATCAAGGAGAAGAATGCACACATAGATGAGCTTGAGGTCAACATGCAAAGGGCCAAATGGATCATTTCCTACTATAAGTAGGAAAACAAGCAGTTTGAGGACAAACATGAGGTCATGGAAATTCAACTCACAAAGGAAAAGAGAGAGGCTAAAACGGAAAAGGCATTACTTAATAATGCATATGGGCAATATGGTGAGCCACTTGATGAATAGGTGCCAAGAAGAAGGCCAAGGACTAGAGGCCTAAAGAGAGCTTTGGAGCATGAAAGAAAAAGGGAGGTAGAACTAGACAACGAGCTCACCTTGAATGAGCAATTTGCCAAGATGGTAAATGAAAACTTAGAACATTGGCTTGAGAGGGTGAATGGTCATTTGGAGAACCTCTTAGACAAGGCCAAGAAGGACAATTATATTGAAAGAAGGATGGCGAAGGATTATGCCATGAGAGACAAAATTGAAAGGGCCAAGCTCAAAAGAACTTGTGCAACAATTGAGGCCTTGACCAAGCAAGAAGAGAAACAATGGTTGGATATCCTTGCCGAGCCATCACTCCATGCCTCAAACATATATCCAGCTATCAACCCACCAATTTTGACCATTGTTGAACAATTTTGGCAAGATATGTTTTGCTATGTTTATTGAGAAATTTTGGCACAGTTAGCATGGTCAAATGCGCAACACCTTGGGCGTTGCGCTCTTTTTTGGAGCATCCAATGAGAAAATGGTTAGTGTTTTTTGATTTAGAATCATGAGGACATGCACTTTGTACCTTTTCTAAGAATTTCGAGAAAAAATGGTTAGCCAAAAGGGTCAAAAACTACCAAAAAATCACCTTTCTACCTATTTTTTGGCCTGGTAACTGCGCGTATGAGAAGTCTTGGGAGATTGTAGTTTTGGAGGGGAAAATCAAGCCCATTTGGAAAACCAAGGGCAGTTTCGAAAAATAGACAGGATAATATTTCGAATGAGTATCCTAGGATAGATTTGGACATCGGGAAGGTAGTCAAAAGTCAGCTTGAAGAGGTTGTTGTGCGTTTGACTAGATCATTGCGCGTTTGACAGTTTTCTGCTATTTTCACTGTTTCACTCCAAGTTCACTTTTACCTATGGGAATTTCAAAGTTTTACTCATGTAATTGGTCTAGATGATGTAATTATTATGTTTTTACTTTTATCTAGGGTAGATACATCAGTTCAATGACCTATATGGCATGTAATGAATCAGTTTGCTAAAGTGAGGGATGAGTCACTTTGACCACCCTACACTCTAGCTATTAATTCAGCCTTTCTTGCAACTGATCCTCCTCTCATGGATTCGACCCCTGAGCCTAGGATGAGTTGATTTTATGCCTATATTATATATTTTCTTAGTCATTTTACAAGTTGAATTCAATGGGATGCTATACTAGTGATCAGAGACTTCTGTATCATATTTTGGCCAGTTTCAATATATGAGTTGTAGGTATTTTTCTGGGATACATGTGGTATGAATGTTTAGCATTGTATCTTCTTTGTGATCATTTATATGATTTTTTTATCACTTCATAAACTATTTCATGTCTGTTATATGGTAATTTTCAAGTTGATAGGCAGAATACATGCTTGCTCATGCTCTGTTCTGGGAAATTTATCATAATTTGTCCATTTTTCTTCAGTTTAGGATGAATACATATCTTATGCTCTTCCTAACTCCTCATCATTCTTAAACCATCTCATCAAATCACCTTTTAAGTTTTAAGCTTCATACCTACCTTGCCCCTTTGAATGTCTGCAATCATATCTCATTTGCCCTGACCTAGTCCCTCTAACCTAAATCACTCATCGTTGTGACTACCCAACCAAATCAACTCAAACAACCCTTTGCACTATACATCTAGCCTAAAACCCTAAGATATCCAACCCTCCTAACTGCGACCCTTTGGAGAGAACCCTCTTCGGCTTGGTAGGGCTAGCTACCAAGTCAAAAGATTGGTTTATGGTTACCTCAGTCGGACTCTTCCTTAGCCTTGGAGATCTGAACGAGTAATAATATGTGGGTTAAAATTTTTAATACAAAGTTTTTCAACACCTTATGACTCCCGTCACCATGACCTCACCCACCCTCCACTCTTTATCCCTCCATCCTTATCACCCCATTTTCTCGTTGACCTCCATAACTCTCCACCATCCTCTCATAACAGTACGTGAACCTTCTGTAATTTTGAAAATGATTTAATTAATATAAATTATAAAATTAAATATTACTTATAATTTTTATATATTTAATTATAATATTAATATAATATTATTTAATTAATTATTAAATTAAAAAGTTTATTTAATTTTGTTAACTAAAATTTAATAAAAATTAATAATGCAGTTATAATTAATTTGTTGTTAATTAATTAATAATAGTAATTTAATTTAGAAATAGAATTTAATCAAAAAATTCATAATTTTAGCCCAAGCAACAAAATCTCCAGAATTCTACCAATTTTAATATACCAACTTCAGGAGCTCATAAATGGAGTTTTACTTGGCCAAATGAGGCTGAGGACAGCTCACTGGAAATATAAAATTGTGGAGAATATTTCTAAGGAGGTTTCGTTAAAATATTTTGATCATTTATCAGGTCTAACATCCAATAGAAGATCAAGCCCTAAATTTTTAACAAAACTGATTTTTCTGGCTTTTATTTTCTACATTTTCATTTGCCCAAGCCTCTCCTAAATGCAAATCCATTTGTCAATGATATCCTTGGCCAACAATATCATTACAGGCATCAATAGAAAGATCAAATTTCTTTTTCAATTATTCATTTAATTGAATTTGATTAGATTTGTTTTAATTCTAGATTTGGCATTGTGATGCTATTTTTGAATTTTAATTTTGTTTTGATTTCTTTTTGCAGGAAAACAATTGAAGAGATGAAGAGAAAAGAATCTCAATCAATGAGAAGGCTCCAGAAATAGAAGAATGGAATTTTGAGCCAATGAAAATTAATGTAGCTCATCTTGAATGAGCAATTTACAATATTGAATGTAGCTGGTTTATTTCCATTTTTTGTTTATAAGCATATTTCAGTATTGTACATTGTACAAAAAATGGAAATAAACCAGCTAGGGCGATGGTAGCTTATCTCTGAGAAGAGATGTGGCGGCTACATGCCTCTTAACTATGTTACAATGAGGCTCAAAGGCCTATTTATTGTCAAGAATCAATGGAAAACCATAAACATCCAAAACCCTAACCCTAAAAGATGAAACACTAAGCTGTGGGCCCCGTTTGGGTAAATTGGTACATCAACTTCCTAGGGTTGTAAATTTGGCATGATCTCCGTTTGACATGCACGATATCTCGTTAGAAAGATCTATCTGATAAATACAACTTTGGGAAGAGTAACATTAGCCCATGGACCCATGTTGCTCCCAGAATTCCCAAAAATGTCGTTTAGGGCCTCAAAACGGTTCTGGAAGTTCAAGACCCAAAAAAATGCTAAAAATAGTAAACTATGGTACAATTAAGGAAACTGGAAAGCTGAAAGAAAAAATGGTGGGGGTCCAAGTGGACTTGGTAGGTGGCCAACAATATCCACTTGGATCATTCCTCCCCCCTTAGGAAGCAATGGTCCCCATTGCGTTGAGTTACTCCATGAGATGAGGAAACTTCTAGTAAACTTGGTTCCTGGTGAGCCACTTGCCCTGGTGAAAGAGTTGGACTGCTTTGACAACTCAATATAGTTGGATATTCTGCTGGTGAGTGTGCTTGATCTGTGTGTCCATGATCCTATCAGTTGCAGCTTGTTCCATGCAATCTGGATTTAACTCTATGGTTGTGAGTTGTTTTACAATGTCGGATGTGTCTAGTAATGGTGGAAAGTATGACCGAAGGCGGTCCACATTGAACATTGGGTGTAGGCCAAGGAATGGGGGAATGCTAAGCTCAAATGCATTGTCTCCCACAGCCTTGGTAACAGTGTAAGGACTATATTGAAGTGGTCTGAGTTTCTGATAGGCTCCGATAAGGTGTTCCTTTTGCTAATGCAACCAAACTTTGTCGCCCACATGAAACTTGTGTGGCCCCCGATGCTGATCATGTCGCTACTTGTACTTGGAATTTAATTTCTCCAGAATGTCATGGACCTGCTGGCGAATATGTTGGATGTCCTCAGTGAAGCTATTGGCCTTATCTGTTTCAGACTGGACATGAGTTGAATATGTGTGAGTAGCTGCAAATGGTAGGGCCACATCAATGGGACATAGTGGCTGGAATCCCAAGGCCACCTAAAAAGGGATGTGGCTAGTTGAGCTATGGAGAGCCCAGTTGTAACTATGTTGAACATAGGGGAGGCTCTCGTCCCATGTTCATGGATGCTTTGAGTTGTACATGCGTATAATGTGTACGATCATCTTGTTAACAACCTCTGTCTGGCCATCAGTTTGAGGATGGAAGGCTGTGGACTTAGTGAGTTTGGTGTCTAGCATCGACCAGCGGCTAGACCAAAATGTACTGAGGAACTTGTTGTCCCGATCTGAGATGATAGACTGTGGGATCCCAAAGTGTATCCACACTCATCCAAAGAAGAGTTTAGTAGTGGCTTCTACTATGATATTCTTTTTGTAGGCCACCATAATGGCCATCTTTGAGAACCTGTCGATGACCAAAAAAACACAGTTGTTTCCATGCTTAGTGGAATGAAGGCCTAACATGTAATCTATGGAGATGGATTTCCAAGGTCGACTAGGTGTAGGCAGCGGGGTATAGAGGCCTTTCTTCTTGATGGTCAGTTTGGAAATGGCATAGGCAATGCATGATCTAATGTACTTCCCGACATCCTGTCGAAGATTCAGCCAATAGAAATACTTCTGTAGAAATGCCACCGTTTTCTCGACCCCGAAATGCCCAATAGCCCGACTATAGTATGATTCCGAAATCATCTTGGCATCCTCGCTTGAAGGAACACAAAGGTGACCTAGGTGGCATAACAGGGCATCCTGGAGGTGAAAATCTAGAACATTTTGACCCTCCAAGAGTGTCGTGTATGTGTGGCCAAATTTTGGGTCACTTTTGTGGAGAAGTGGCCAATTAGAAATCTCGTTCCCACAAGAGTTGAGCACAGTGGTTAACACCATGATCGGCGGTCAACTGAGTTGCATGTATGTGGACCACTTCTGATGGCAATCATTTTGTAATTTCCCTTGGGTTTGTATGAATTGTGGGGGTTGGTGGTCTGTGTGGATGAACAATTCCTTCCCCAAAATGTAATACTTACATTGTCGGCAGGCCTGCATAATGGAATACATCTCTTTATCATAAGTGGGATACTTCCGGACTGTGTGTGAAAGTGTCTCACTGTGATATGCCACTGGATGCTCGTGTTGAGTAAGGACTGCCCCAATAGCATAGTCAGAGGATCTGTCTCAACCTCAAATGGTTGTTGCAAGTCTGGTAATGCGAGCACTGGTGCCATGCAGAGGCAATATTTCAACTTTGTGAATTGAGATCCAGACCAAAAGAATTTTGTTTTCGCTCCTCCCTTGGTGACTTGACTCAAGGGCCAAGTGATATGAGAAAATCCCAACATGAACCTGTCGTAGAAGTTGGCAGGACCTAGAAAGTTGCGAAGCTCTATTAGAGTGGTTGGAGATGACCAATCTCAAAGACTTGGATCTTGGTTGGATCCACATTCAGCCCCTGTTCATTAATAATGTATCCTAGATACTGAACCTGGGTCATGCCAAAAGTGCGTTTCTCCAAATTGGCACATAACTTGTGTTGTTGCAGTGTTTGGAGAACCTATCGGATGTAGTGGAGGTGCTCTTCCATGCTCTGGCTGAAGATGAAGATGTCATCCAAGTATACCACTACAAATGAGTTGGTGAATGACTACAATATGTCATCCATTAGCCTCATGAAGGTTGCACGAGAATTCATCAATCTGAAAGACATAACCAACCATTCAAAAAGACCCTCCTTGGATTTGAAGGCAGTCTTCTTCACATCAAAGGGTTCAATTGGTACTTGGTGATGTCCTGACTTCAAATTCATCTTGCTGAAATATTTTGCCCCCTTCAGTTGGTCCAAGAGGTCATCAATTCATGGGATCGAGTGTCTATTACAGACAATGATCTTGTTCAGCGCCTAATAGTCAATACAGAGTCTCCAAGTCCCATCCTTCTTCTGTACCAACATGATCAGGCTCCCACAGGGTGATGAACTTAGATCGATGTGACATTTTTGTAGTAGCTCCTGAATCTGCCTCTTGATTTCATCATTCTCTAGAATAGAGCGTCGATAGATTGGTCCATTGGGTAGTGGCACACCTGGGGTCAAATCGATGGAGTGCTTGACTTGACAGTGTAGAGGAACCCCTACAGGGGAGGTGAAGATGTCCTCGTACTCCTCCACGACCTTGTCCATCTGTAATTTTCGTGCAAAGGGACCCTGTCTAGAGGTCGTGGCCACTTTCTACTTCTTTCCTTGAGGGCATATCATCAGGAAAACAAATTTCCTTGTTTTGGAAATGAGCTTACTACTTTGTTTTGCAGTAACCAAATAGATGGCGGTGGGGGGTGCTACCTCTGGTATCCTGTACAACTTATTTCCCAAAGTAACAATAACAACATGGGGCCTTGATTCATATACAACATGTCACTTCCACAAGTATGGTTGTCCTAATAATATGTCACAAACTTCAAGGGGAGGAACGTTGCACAATACCTCATCCGTAAAGGGCTTGATGTTGTATGGAAGGCGTCACTACTGGCTCACGTGAAGATCTTGTCCTTAGTGAAGCCACCCGATGGTGTACAGTTGTAGATATGTTGTGGTTAGTAAGCCTAGCTGCTTCATGGCCTCTACTGAAATGAGGTTCTTTTGGTTTCCACTGTCATTAATGAACTGTAGCGGGGAGCCCTTTACCCACATCTGGGAGTGGAAGAGTCGCTTCTCCTCCTCTAGATCTTTGGGTTCATCCTTCTGGATCTTCGTGGTTGCAACAATGGCGTTGGGCTCTGCATCGATAATATGCTTCCCTTTGTCATTCCCCTTGTTAGGTTCTAACTCAGAGTTGGAACATGCATATGATTCTGAAACCTTTAGCTCGGCCACTAGTGAGTGCTTGGCCCGACACTCAGTTTTGTTGTGAGTGGAGCTCTTATGGAACTCACACCACTTCCCTGTGTCCTTTTTTGGCTTACGACGTTGTTCTTTGCTTGCAGCTTTGGCAGGTTGTCTTGGGCCACACTGCCTTGGCTTTGTCCTTTGTTCTATGGTTTGAGGGCCCCTTTCCCTTGCTTCGGATTCACAGATCCAAAGTCTCGCTTCTTTTGTTTAAAATTTTGCTCGACCTTGATGACATATCAATATGCCATGTCGAGCGAGGGGATGTTCAGGAATTCTATTTCTTCCTGGATGTACTTGTGCAGGTAGCCGCAGTATTTGAGTACCAAATGCTACTCTGAATCCTTGATACCCAACTTTGTGCGAAGGGTATAGAAAATATTGGTAAACTCTGGCACGTCTTGGTACCTTCCTTGCTACAATGTGGTCTACTTTATGTATTGATCCTCATAGCTTTTGACAGGGTAGTACTTTTCCTTGATGGAATCCCGAAATGAATCCCAAGTGGGTGTGGCTGAAAATAGTGAGCTTGTACTTTCATTCTTCTACTCGCAGTGGGTTTCCCGCCAATCCTTGACGTGGGGGGCTACTTTAAGAAGAGAAAAAATAATCTTTTCCTGACTGGAAAATTCATGAACAAAAAAATAACCCTCTAGTAGATTTAACCATTTATCGATGGAATCTGTGTCTATCTCACCCTCGAATATGGGGATTTCAAAATTAACTCGTACCTTATATGGTGTGGCATTTCCAGAGTATTTTTTAGAAGTCGATGCGTTGCCCCTGGGTAACCGCTGGAGGATCTGGGAAATGCTACCCATCATTGCGTTCCTTTGTCACTCGACGGCTTCTTCGAGCAAGATTTTGATAGGATCTCCTGCCCCTCGTCTTTCTTTTCATATGCCATGGGAGGCCGTCGAGATTTGCAAGGTTGGTCTTGCAAAGGTTTGACTAGTTCAAGCCCTAACTCCTTATATCCCGAACTTATTGGGGACATGCAAAGAAAAAGAGAGAAAAAGCAGACTACTCTGATACCACTGATCTGGATTTAAACAGGAATGCAAAAAATTATAGAGATAACCATAAACACAGAGATGCAGCAGAAATAATACTTCATTTCATTAATGTAAAATACTGGAATATGCTTACAAACAACAAATGGAAATAAACTAGCTATGGTAATGGTAGCTTATCTCTGAGAAGAGATGTGGCAGCTACATGCCTTTGAACTGTGTTACAATGAGGCTTGAAGGCCTATTTATTGTTTCGAGACAATAGAAAACCATAATCATCCAAAAACCTAACCCTAAAAGATGAAGCACCAAATTGTAGGCCCCGTTGGGGTAAATTGGTATATCAACTTCCCAGGGTCGTAACTTTGGTATACGATCTTCGTTTGATGCGCACAATATCTCGTTAGAAATATCTATCTGAGAAATACAACTTTGGGAAGAGAAACATTAGTCCACGGATCTATGTTGCTCCCAGTTTTCCCAAAAAACATCGTTTAGGGCCTCAAAATAGTTACGGAAGTTCAGGACCTGAAAAACTACTAAAAATAGTAAATTGTGCTACAATTAAGGAAACTAAAAAGCTAAAAAAACAATGGTGGGGGTCCAAGCGGACTTTTTAGGTGGCCACCAATATCCACCTAGATTAGTAGGACTATCATTTTGATGAGAGAATGGTGAAATATGCTATGCGTTTGATGATCATGATCTTTCCTTCGGGCAATGTATGACATCTTGTCGATATCCCGATAAAGATAGTAGGGTAGATTGAACATTCTGACTCTTGTAAAATGCATGAGTAACCGAATATGATAGAAATATAGCCTAGAAAACTTGCCCTCACATGTGAAGTACTTCATGATGATTTTCATCATAGGAACATATTTCTCTAGGAGGTAAGAGAAAGAAAAAATCCTCCTTTCATTCTTGTGATTGGTTTTAAGATATGACTCATAGTAGTAATAATCTAATTCTTCCTATTTAAACCATTTTTCCCCAACATTTGGGATCCCAGTAGTAGCTGATATGATAGCAGCAGATATGGTAAAGGTGACACTAGCAAGGGTTGCTTGGTTGTCATGGAGGTTGATGATAAACTGTCTAGTCACTTCAGAATAATGTTGGATTCTTTCCACCTTCTCACAAAACTCAAAATGGCCCATATGTTTGAATCTTGTGATAGTGATGGGAGATGCCATGAGCTCTCTGGTGTTGGTTGGCTCATATCTGATGATTCTTTATCCTTTCTTATATCTCTCCCTCTATTGTTTTTCTTCCTCACTCTGACTTCTGTGTTCTTCTTCTACATTGATTTGTTGATGTCAAAACCCTAAGGAAATGGTAGAATAGGTTGTGGGTATGGGAAATGTGGAATGATGTGAGGAGAGATGACAAGGAGGAGATGGGGATGTGTGGAATGAGGGAGGTGATAGAGGATAGTTTTTAAGTGACGGGGAATGGTAATGAAAGCTAGGAAATGTGATTTGCGATGGTGGGAATGTATTACTAGCGTTTGATTTTAGGAATAACAACAAACAACTTAAACCCTATGTAGGTGAATAATGGAGGGAATGAGTAAGTAAATTTGCCACCAACCTGATCTGCTGAAGTATATGATGACCAAATTGGAAAGTTGGTGGTGATGGAGGGTTTCTAGCATGTTTTGGCTCCTTCCAGGCGAACGCATAGCGACCCTGTCAAAGGCGTAGCGACCCAGGAAAACACTCCCTTTAGCTATAGGAGCGTAGCGCCATTGTAAATAACACTAGAATCTATAGAAAACGCACAATGACGTAGTCAAATGTGTAACAACCCAACTAAATGCACAATGACCCTGCTGAACGTGCCCTCTTACTCTGTCTTGCCAAATTTCACCTTAAAATCGACAAATTTCTTTCGTTGAGGAGTATTGAGAGAGCTAGAGTGCAAATGAAGCTTCATGGCTGTGTTTGAGAACCTTTATACTTGGATGAAATATAATTTATGAGTTGCATGCCCTCTTTCTAATGTTTCTTGTCATTTTCAAATTTTCATATTAATGCTTTTTGACATTTTGACTTTTTTGCTCTTGACAGGTGGATGATACTTTGGAAATCTTGATTTTGACTTTTGCTTGGGATGATTTTGGCAATGGACTTAAGTTTTATTGGAACCTTGGAAACCCTAATGGCCTAATGAAACCTTGAAAAACCCTAAAAGACCTAATGAGACCTTGAAGGACTGAGTTTGAAGATGACATGATTGATGTGACAACATGATGTCATTAACTTTATGGAAAGTGGATACTCAACAAGGTTGAAATGAGCCAGCAAGGGCTAAATTTATAAAAGGAGTAAAAGAAACCCTAATTCAACCTTCAGTGACAATTTTTTCATGACGACCTAGTGGAATGAAAAAAATTTCAAAATGGGACTCTAATATGATATGAAAAGAGGATTTGTGATCACTGATGGCAGTATGCAAATATTGACACTAACACCTTGCATAAAACCAAATCGGATTGCAAATTCAAAAAAAATAATTTTAAAATGATCGCATTTTCAATCGCAAGTTTTTGATCGCATTTTTCGGATCACAATTCTTGGAAGGAAGGAAGTGATATGAAGTGGGGCCCACGTGGAATTAATAATCCTACAAATTGGACTATAGCCACTTTGTAATTTTGAGAATCTGGTCTTGGCAACTTGTTTTAAAATAATAAATTTGAGTATATTACTAAGATTTTGAAACATGATTTCATCTATTGTATGATTTAGCCGGGTCATTTTGTAGGATTGTTAGTGAAAAAATGAAAAATTAATCAAAGTTAACTACAAGTCAATATTTACAATGAATGACTATTGAACTTAATTAGTTAGAAAAATTGAAATATTATACATTTATTTAGATTTTTAGTCCATGCAAGAAAATGATCAAACTTTAAAGGAGTGCCATTTACAAACTGGTTGACCAAATGAGTCGAAACAAGTATTGATAGAAATCTTGTGAAAATTATTGATAGAAATCTTGTGAAAAGTTGGAATCTGAGAAAAGATGTGGCAGCTACATGCCTTTGAACCATGTTACAATGAGGCTTGAAGGCCTATTTATTGTTGAGAAACAATGGAAAACCCTTAACATTCCAAAACCTAACACTAGAAGATGAAACGCCAAACTGTGGGCCCCATTTGGGTAAATTGGTACATCAACTTCCTGGGGTCATAACTTTGGCATACAATCTCCATTTTACGCGCACATTATCTCGTTAGAAAGATCTATCCGAGAACTACAACTTTGGGAAGAGAAACATTAGTCCATGGACCCATGTTGCTCCAAGTTTTCCCAAAAAACATCGTTTATGGCCTCAAAACGGCTCTGGAAGTTCAGGACCCGAAAAACTGCTAAAAATAGTAAACTAGGCTACAATTAAGGAAGCTGAAAAGGTGAAAGAAACAATGGTGGGGGTCGAAGTGGATTTGGTAGGTGGCCACCAATATCCACCTGGATCATTCCTCCCCCCTTAGGAAGCAATGGTCCCCATTGTGCTGAGTTCCTCCATGATATGAGGAAACTTTTGTTGAACTTGGTCCCTGGTGAGCCACTTTCCCTGGTGAAGGAGTTAGCTTGCTTTGACAACTTGATACAATTGAATATTCTATTGGTGAGTGTGCTTAATCTGTGTATCCATGATCCGATCAATTTTAGCTTGTTCCATGCAATCTGGGTTTAACTCTATGGGTGTGAGCTGTTCTACAATGTCGGATGTGTCTAGTAATGATGGAAAGTATGATCGAAGGTGGTCCACATTGAACACTGGGTGTAGGTCAAGGAATGGGGAAATGGTGAGCTCAAAGGTGTTGTCTCCCACAACCTTGGTAATGGTGTAAGGACCATATCAGAGTGGTCTGAGTTTCCGATAGGCTCCGGTGAGGCGTTCCTTTTGCAAATGAAACTATACTTTGTCACCCACTTGAAACTTGTGTGGCACCCAATGTTGATCATGTCACTGCTTGCACTCGGCATTTGATTTCTCCATAATTTCATGGACCTGCTGGCGAATATGTTGGATGTGCTCAATGAAGCTATTTGCCTTATTTGTTTCGGATTGGACATGAGTCGAATCTACGTGAGTAGATGAAAATGGCATGGCCACACTAATGGGACATAGTGGCTGGAATCCCAAGCCCACCTGAAAAGGGCTACTGCCAGTCAAGCTGTGGAGAGCCCAGTTGTAGTTGTGCTGAACATAGGGGAGGCTCTCATCCCATGTGTGTGGATGCTTTGAGTTGTATATGCGCAGAATGTGTATGATCATCCTATTGACAACCTCTGTCTAGCCATCAGTTTAAGGATGGAAGGATGTGGACCTAGTGAGTTTGGTGTCGAGCATCGACTAGAGATTAGACCAAAATGTACTTAGGAACCTACTATCCCAATCTGAGATGATAGACGATGGGATCCCAAATTGCACCCACACTAGTTCAAAGAAGAGTTTAGTAGTGGCTTCTACTGTGATGTTCTTCTTGCAGGTAGCCATAATGGCCATCTTCGAGAACCTGTTGACAACCACAAAAACACAGTCATTTCCATGCTTAGTGGAAGGAAGGCCTGAGATGTAATCCATGGAGATGGATTCCCAAGGTCGACTAGGCGTAGGCAGCGGGATATAGAGGCCTTGCTTCTTGATGGTCGGTTTGGCAACGACGTAGGCAGTGCATGATCTGACGTACTTCCCAACATCCTGTCGAAGATTTGACAAACAGAAATACTTTTGCAGTACTACCACTGTTTTCTCAACCCCAAAATGTCCAACAGTCTGATTATAGTGTGCTTCCCAAATCATCTTGGCACACTCGCTTGAAGGAACAAAAAGGTGACCTAGGTGGAATAATAGGGCATCTTGGAGGTGAAAATCTAGAACATGCTGACCCTCCAAGAGTGTCTGGTAGGTGTGGCCGAATTCTGGGTCGCTTTTGTAGAGAATTGGCCAATCAGAAGTCTCGTGCCCACAAGAGTTGAGCACAGTGGTTAACACCATGATCGGTGGTCGACTGAGGCAATCTGCAACATTATTGGTGCTACCCTTCTTATACTCGATATTCAAATGGAACTGTTGTAGGTATGTGGACCACTTCTAATGGTGATCATTCTGCAATTTCCCTTGGGTTTGTATGAACTGCAGGGGTTGGTCCTCTGTGTGGATAACCATTTCCTTCCCCAAAATGTAATGCTTCCATTGTCAATAGGCCTGCACAATGGAATACATCTCTTTGTCATAAGTGGGTTACTTCTAGACTGTGTCTGAAAGTGTCTCACTGTGATATGGTACTAGATGCTCGTGTTGAGTGAGGACTGCCCCAACAGCATACGCAGGGGCATCTGTCTTGACCTCAAATGGTTGTTGCAAGTATGGTAATACGAGCACTAGTGTCATGCAGAGGTGATATTTCAACTCTGTGAATGCCTTCTATTGAGATTCAGACCAAAAGAATTTTTCTTTCGCTCCTCCCTTTGTGACTTGACTCAAGAGCCAAGTGATATGAGAAAATCCCAACACGAACTTGTGGTAGAAGTTGGCAAGACCTAGAAAGCTGTGAAGCTCTATCAGAGTGGTTGGAGATGGCCAATCTCGAATGACTTGGATATTGGATGGATCCATATGTACCCCATGTTCATCAATACTGTATCCCATATACTGAACTTGGGTCATGCCGAAAGTGCATTTCTCCAAATTGGCACATAACTTGTGTTGTCGCAGTGTTTGGAGAACCTGCCAGATGTGGTGGAGGTGTTCTTCCCAACTCTGGCTAAAGATCAGGATGTCATCCATGTATACCACTACAAATGAGTTGGTGAATGGCCACAAAATGTCATCCATTAGCCTCATGAAGGTTGCAGGAGCATTCGTAAATCTGAAAGGCATAAGGAACCATTCGAAAAGGCCTTCCTTAGCTTTGAAGGCAGTCTTCCACACATCGGAGGGTTCAATTGGTACCTGGTGATATATTGACTTCAAATCGATCTTGCTGAAATATTCCCCCCCCTTCAGTTGGTCCAAGAGGTCATCAATCCGTGGGATCGGGTACCTATTATAGACAGTGATCTTGTTTAATGCCCGATAGTCAATCAAAAGTCTCCAAGTCCCATCCTTCTTCTGTACCAACACAATCGGGCTCCCACAGGGCGATGAACTTGGACGGATGTGACCTTTCTGTAGTAGCTCCTGAATCTGCCTCTTGATTTCATCATTCTCCAGAACAGAGTGCTAATAAGTTGTTCCATTGGGCGGTGACGCACCTGGGGTCAGATTGATGGAGTGCTTGACCTGACAGTGTAGAGGAACCCTTGCGAGGGAGGTGAAGATATCCTCGTACTCCTTCACGATCTTTTCCATTTGTGGTTGTCGTGCGGAGGGGCCCTGTCTGGAGGTTATGGCCACCATCTTATTCGTTCCTTGAGGGCATGTCATCAGGAAAAAAAATTTCCCGGTTTTGGAAATGAGCTTACTGCATTGTTTTGTAGTAATAAAAGAGATTGCGGTAGGTGGTGCTACCTCTGGTATCCTGTGTAGCTTATTTCCCAAAGTAACAATAACAGCATAGGACCTTGGTTCATACACAACATGTCGGTCCACAAGCAAGGTTGTCCTAATAATACATCACAAACTTTAAGGGGAGTAATGTCACACAATACCTCATCCATGAAGGGCTTGATGTTGTATGGAAGGTGACGTTGTTGGCTCATGTGAAGATCCTGTCCTTGGTGAAGCCACCCGATGGTGTACGGTTGTGGATGTGTTGTGGTTGGTAAGCCCAACCGCTTCACGAAATATGCCAAAATGAGGTTCTTTTGGCTCCCGCTATTGACAATGAATTGTAGTAGGGAGCCCTTTACCCACATCTGGGAGTGGAAGAGATTCTCCTCCTCCTCCTCATCTTTGGGTTCCTCCGTCTGGATCTTCATGGTGGAAATAGTAGTGTTGGGCTCCGCATCGATAATCTGCTTCCCTTTATCATTCCCCTTGTCAGGTTTTGACTGAGAGTCAGAACATGCATCTGATTCTAAAACCTTTAGCTCAGCCACCAATAACTGTTTGGCTCGACACTCACTTGTGTTGTGAGTGGAGCTCTTATGTAACTCACACCACTTTCCTGTGTCCATTTTTAGCTTCACGGTGTTGTTCTTTGCTTGCAGCTTTCGTCGGTTTTCTTGGGCCGTCTCACCTTGGCTTTGTCCTTTTTTCTGCAGTTTGGGGGCACCTTTCCCTTGCTTCAAATTCACAGATCCAAAGTATTGCTTGTTCTATTTAAACTTTTGCTCGACCTTGATGGCATATGAGTAGGCCGTGCCGAGCGAGGGGATGTTCAATAAATCTATTTCTTCATGGATGTACTTGTGCAAGCAGCCGCGATATTTGAGTATCAAATGCTGCTCTGAATCCTTGATACCCAACCTTGTGCGAAGGGTATAGAAAATATTGGTAAACTCTGGCACATCTTGGTCCCTTCCCTGCCGCAGCGTGATCCACTTTATGTATTGATCCTCATAGCTTTTGACAGGGGAGTACTTCCCCTTGATGGCCTCTCAGAATGAATCCCAAGTGGGTGTGGCTGAAAGTAGTGAGCCTGTACTTTCATCCTTCTGCTCGTAGTAGGTTTCCCACCAATCCTTGACGTGGGGGGCTGCTTTGAGAAGAGTGAAAATAATCTTTTCTCGACTGGAAAAATCATGAACAGAAAAATAACCCTCTAGTAGATTTAACCATTTATTGACGACATCTATGTCTATCAGACCCTTGAATATGGATATTTCAAAATTAACTTGTACCTTAAACAATGTGGCATTTCCAGAGTAGCTGTTGGAAGCCGATGCGTCGCCCTTAGGTAGTCGCTGAAGGATCTGGGCGAAGTTGGCCATCATCGCATTCCTTTGTCATCGAGGGCTTCTTCGAGCAATATTTTGATAGGATATCCTGCCCCCTCATCTTTCTTTTCATCTGCCATGGGAGGCCATCGGGATTTGCGAGGCTGGTCTTGCAAAGGTTCGACTTGTTCAAGCCCTAACTCCTTATATCCCGACCTCGTTGGGGACATGCAAAGAAAAACAGAGAAAAAATAGACCGCTCTGATACCATTGATCTGGATTTAAATAGGAACACAACAAATTACAGAGATAAGCATAAACATAGAGATGCAGTGGAAGTAATACTTAATTTCATTAATGTAAAATACTGAAATATTCTTACAAACATAATTGGAAATAAACCAGCTAGGGCAATGGTAGCTTATCTCTGAGAAGAGATGTGGCGGCTACATTCCTCTAAACCATGTTACAGTGAGGCGCGAAGGCCTATTTATTGTTGAGAAACAATAAAAAACTCTTAACATTCCAAAACCTAACCTTAGAAGATGAAACGCCAAACTGTGGGCCCCATTTGTGTAAATTGGTACATCAACTTCCCGAGGTCGTAAATTTAGCATACGATCTTCGTTTGATGCACACAGTATCTCGTTAGAAAGATCTATCAGAGAAATGCAATTTTGGTAAGAGAAACATCTGTCCATGGACTCATGTTGCTCCCAGGTTTCCCAAAAAAAGTCGTTTAGGGCGTCAAAATGGCTCCAGAAGTCCACGACTCGAAAAACTGCTAAAAAAAGTATACTGGGCTACAATTAAGGAAACTGAAAAGCTAAAAGAAACAATGGTGGTGGTCCAAGTGGATTTGGTAGGTGGCCACCAATATCCACCTGGATAAAAAATTAACGGAAAGGGTCCCCATTATTTGAAGTAATGGGGGGTGTTGGGTTTTCCCTACAACAATGACGACACACTGGGAAGGACCAATTATCTTTGGTTAAAGATATTGAACTTTAATTTACCCAAAGGTTAATAATTATGGAGTGCACAAAATCGTCTAACAGTAAAACATTTCCACAGGTCCCACTTAAATAGATTAAGTAATATGAGTTTGTAAAGATAAGTACTCAAAACTGACTAGAGTAAAAGTCATGAATCCAAATTTGGGAAAATTTGTTTTAAAACTACTTCATATAATTATAGAAGAAGGTAGAGATAAGAGTTTTTGATAAAACTTATATGATTGTCTCTGACACCACTTCGCTACCAGCGAGCCTAAACAATACCCCGACGAAGTTGTCGTTTATGCCATACAAGCTTAGTCCCACTACCAGTGAGCATCCATAGCCCCAACGGGTTTACTTGTATTTCCCATGCATTCTCTTTAATCACTCTTTTGATAAGAGTATTTGCAAGCTTGTAGTTTATGATATATTTGAGTGAAAGAGGTGGGATGGTAATAGAGATTTATGTTTAATGGTCATAACACTTTCATAATGTTTGCTCCAAATTGTTTCCCTGCAGCTATCATTAGAGGCTTTTATGTGGAGGAGTGGGAGGGATTCATTGTGTTAAACTCAAATCAATTATTTATTTGAAAAATTAAACTCAATCACCTAGAAAATGTGTTCTTCCATGAAAAATATTTAAAGCGAGATGATCTTATGGTTCCATAAGGATATGCCTTTAATGATAAATGGAATTCACGAAATGGATAGAGTTAAGAGATTTCCCATATATGCCAATCATTGTCAGGTGAGGAAAAAGATCTTTCATATAAATCATGGCAGAGTCACCAAAATGAAATCAAAACTGAAAACAAAAGGAAAAGAATTCTGAAACTAAAGTAAGAAAAGAAATAAACAAACCAAAATAAAATTGAAGAAAGCAAAAACTGAAATAAAAATCCAAATTTAAAAGATAAACTCCATCAAGGCTACTGATACAAATGTTTCAATAAAAGAGAAAAGAATATAATCATGTGAATGCTTTTTCTTTTGTTGAGTTTTGTATAAATCTTATTTTGCGGAGTTATAAGCGTTTTGGTTACTGATAACAGTGATGACAAAATTCCACAATAATGAAAAAAATTCTATCTGGTGTCAATGTTTTGTTTGAAAGCATCATCTTAACCATTTTCTAACAGAATAAATTCTTAAGGAATCAATTAAAGGTTCAGAAACTCCCCAGTTTAGCTCATTCAATGAGGATTATTACTGCTTCTTTCAAGAATCTCAAAGAAAACTAAACAAAAGAGAATGAACTTCAACGCTGATTTGGTAGAGGTGCAATAGATTCGTGAAGATCTGCAAAAACAGAGTTCAAGATCAGAAAAAATTAAACACAAAACTAAAAACGAAAGTAAAGTAATGAGAATAGATTCATGAAGCTTACCATTGGAGAATTGCATTTAATCTTACGTGAGAGGTGTCATTTTCTCCAACAAAAGATAACTTCTTCCTTTAATAATAATTAAAAGGATGTTCAAGTTGAATTGACTGAAATCTTATTGACCCACAGTCATCACTTATTAAATCTAAACTAAAAAAAGCAAAAAACTAAAAGAAAACAATGTTTCATGTTCCAGGAATCTGAAGTGAATTGAATTCATCAGAGATGAGAATAAAATGATGCTTTTTAGTGAACCGCAATGATGAATGTTCTCATAATATTATAAGTTTCATACCAACTCCATGATTTTCATAAATATTTCAGAATTAAGACCAAATCCAAGATAATGAAATACATATGTGTAAATGGGTAGGCCTTGAATTTCATATATTAAATATAGAGTGATATATCTAAAACTCAAATATAAGATAAATAAAAATGATTTAACCATGTTGCAATTTTGTTATCAATTGCTTCATTACCATAGTGGTTTCCCAAGAGTGCCTTAAAATATTTTGTACAACACAACGCCTTATTGGATGTTTTGCATCACAAGTTTTTCTTTCCATGAATAACTTCAAATTGCGTGACTCAGCTTTGTCGATATGTGATTGAATATAATAGTTAAAATATAAAGGAAAATAGGCATAAATCAACATTTATGACGTAGGAGGATGTCAAGACAATATGTGATTTGTGTTTCGCGATGTGATATAAGAGTTGTGATGGAAAGGTTGCGATATGAGCATATGCAATGAGAAATTGCGATGGATAGATTGCTATATCAGAGAATAGTCATATTAGTGATCTAAATTGTTAACAAAATAAAATGTCGATATGATTCTTGCAATAATCGAATTGCGATAGATGATGTGGCTCACTGGTGGGACTGATTTTGAATTTTATAAGAAATCGGCAATCAGAAGATTTTGAATATGAGATGGAATATCGTTGATACGCCAATATGTGATATAGAAAGGAGCTGGTCGTTTTATAATGTGGATTTCATTTCTTATTAGATCCGGGATATCAAAACCTTTAAATGTATGTCCCAATCAAAATTACGATTTTATGAGCGAATGTGGTATCTTTTAATACTAAATTTAAATTCCATATCGAGTCTAGGACATCGGAACTTTTAAAACATGCGATTCAACTAAAATTCTGATTTATGAATAGACATGATATCATTCAAAAATGAATTTAAATGTGGTATTGGGTCCAGGATTGTGTGGAAATCGCAATACTTCAATTGATGCTTTATATGAAATGTCTTGACATTGGGATGCTTTGATAATGATATATAGAAATGCGACAAGATTGGTATGTTTTAAAGCATCCAAAATAGAAGTGCCCAACTCAATTTTTCCTTTTTATAAAAAGTTCATTTAATAATTTGATTAACCATCAGATTATTCGATTAGAGGAAGATGTAATCACAAATTTATTACGAGGAGAGTTGTGATATTATAATGATCCAACATGAATTTCTGGATATTGTATTTAAAAGTATAAACGGAATTTTAATGAAATATATAAGGAAAATTAATCAATCCTCAAATTCTAACAAAACAACTAATACTTCCCTGAGTGTGCTACAGATTTAAATAGTTTCTTACCTATTTCAAATCTCCAAAATGAATGAAAACCTGTAGAAGAAACATAACAAGAATAAAGAATAAACTTATGAAAAATAAAATCAAACAATAGATGAAGATGAACCCTTTTTTAAATGCATACCTGGAAGAAAAGTTACTGTAAATTTAACTCATGAATCTTCCATTTCTACCATGTATTTTTCAAAATTCCTATATGTTCAAGGTCATCTATTTATTTAATCTAAAATTCTATGTAATGAACTTTCATATTACATCCACCTCCATACTTGTGAATCAATTTTTTTTGTCAAGTTGTAGCAAATTCTTGGAATTTCTTTATGTATGATCGTCGTGATGAATTTTTCCAAAATAAGACAATTAAGTTCTTTCACAAATATGTATGATATAAGATCTTCTAATTTTTTTATTTTTCTTTCCGAAAACAAAAAGGGATGCCCAAAAAAGTCAAATTCATTACTTGCTTTATTGAAAATATGAAATAATGAAATAAATGTAAACAGAAAAGGAATCTAATAAAAATTAATATATTTCTATTTCTAACTTAATGAGGGAAACATGACTAGGCATAGTCATACTTCAAATTTAACCATTTAAGAATTTTAATTATTGCATGTATGTATAGATCAATCATTAGTAACAAAAATACAAATAAAATTAAACTAAGGAAAATAAATCTGAATTCAGTATGTATAGTTACTATTACCAGTTTATTTACAATTACCTTCTCTTGAAATTCCCTTTTCAGTTGAATTTCAATTGGATCATAGAAATATGGATGGATTTCCACTATTGATAGGGAGGGATTCAAAAGAAAGGATAACGGGCCAGATTGTGAAAATTATCTTTTAGATTCAATGGCCTGCATAAATATGTTAGTGTTATGCGCACATGTTAAACTATAACAATCTTCTGTGACATAAAACTTTCCAAATATTTCTGAAAGGGGTCAATGAGAAATGGATGAAAATATGTTAAATACAATGGAATATTATTAATTGAATTAGATTGCTAGTCGTTATTGTGAGAATACACTCTCTTTCTGACACTGCTTTCGAGAAGAAAGAAGTAATTGATAAGAAATGAATATCAGTTGGAATTGGAAGATAAATAGCTCTTGATGTTCATGATTAGAAAATGAAACTTCATTTTCCCATTCAGACAACACTTCAATTGAATTTTCAATACTGATTTGCTCAATATGCCAGCATAAATTATCTAAAAATTGAAAATTAAAAACAGAAAACAAATCTGAATTTAAACAAAATAAATGAAGGAAAAATATAAAATCAAATTATAGTTTACACTGGTGTTACAACACAATTGGGAATGATTTGAAACAATTTCCTTTCCACAAGAATTAGCAAGAATAATAGAATTCAAATGATTTCTAATACCAACTTGTGAATTAGAAAGAGAATCATGACTATGAATAGGAATGAGATCTTGATCGTCATATAAATCATAGATTGGAATGTTTTCTCGAATGCTGAAATCATGAGTATGATCAATTATTTGAAAATGAGAACTATTTGAAACAATTTCTAAATTAGAGTGTTCTTCATTTTCACATTTGATTAGACTTTGATCATGAAGATTCAATAGTGAAGTAGACAAATCAATGTCCTCAATCTCAAAGTCAATATCATAAATGACTTCACGAAATTCATCAGAATTCCCTTCGATCTTATCTAATGTATCAAAACAAGAAGGAATATAAAGCACATGTTCACTAATGCCAAAAGAATGATCAATAATTAATTCTCTATCTTGATAAAAACCAATTTGAAATTCATTAAGATCAGCGTCTCTATTGTTTGATACACCATTACTGTTAAGAGGGGATAAATTGCTATCAACAAAAATATCAGGATAAAGGGAAAAATGAGAATCATAAGCAATGGTTATAAAACTGTCTCTATTTCAGAACTCTCGTGCATTCTGCTCATTGTAAATTTTAGATTTGAGATCATTCATTTATGTACTTATGCATTCTTGAAGAATTTTGTTTTGTTGTCCTGAATTTGGCATTTTCTCATCATCAAAGAGTTTAGAAATTTGTACAGCAGATTGCGCATTATTGGAAACTTCGATTGCTGCTTGTATTTGTTGATTTATGTTCTGATTTTCTAAATTTAACGCATATTGATTTTCACATTTCAAAGCGGAATCTTCTTCAATATTATTTCTAATATCTTCTTGCACTTGAGTAGTAAAATTCTCCAAGATTTGTGATTGAGATTCATTGACATGTGAAGGTGCATCTTGATCATTATCAATATTGTAGGAAGTGTGCACTAAACGAAGAAATTGATCGTACATAATAGAGGCCACTTCATCATCATTTGTTTGCACCTCCATATTGGAATTTTCATTTGTGTTAATGTAATTAGAAGGAGTTTGAGCAAGGTTTGAAATAATTTCACATGGATTAAGAATGGAAGGAAGAGAGAAAATATATTCATAGCAATCTAATAATTCCTCATCTGTGGGTTTTTCTTCAATTTTAAATTTCAAACAATTTAAACAAAACCTAATGGCAAAATCAATCAAAGATTCATTTTCAAATCTTTGCAAATCTCATACCTATTTGTAGTTATAGCAGACAAATTTACAAAGGAACATTGTAACAAATTGATCCCAGCTATGAATTGAGGCAACTGGAAGAGTTCGACACCAGTTTTTGGCTTTTGTCGCAAATGTGAGAGTAAATATTCTGAATAAAATTCCTTCATCAATTCCTTGAAAATCATAATTTAAAACTTTTTGAATAAATTGAAAGGCATGATTAAAAGTAGAAGAATTTCTCTTACCATTAAGTTTTACCTAACACAAGAGTCTTACCACTTATAGTGGAGTATTGGAAGATGCACGTCCAGAAATACAACTCCAAATTGGAAGTTTAAGAGGAGCGATTATAATAAAAATAAGACATTAGAATATAGAGACTCATATAGAAAACAAGTTTCAGACCCTCCTTCTAGTGCCAAAATGTTGAAGCCTCGAAATTCACTGCGACAACATGGGGAATGACCACCCTGTCCAGACCATAAAGCAACTCCTTTTCTGTTTGGAATGGTGCTTCTGACTGGTTCAACTAGGTCTAGTTACCTTCTCTCAATCTCCAAAATGGCTTACAATATGACTTTCATCCACCAATGGAGAAGAGACATCAGATCAAACCTCTTACTGATTAGGCAAGAAAGTGATCCTTGAGCTGATCTGAAGCTCAGCCAAGCCACAACTAAAGTTTTCCTCTTTAGGAAGAGGACTTTTAGAAATGTAGAATTAATCTAACTACAAAATTATTCTATAATGCAAGCAAAATGAACTAAATCCTAATCCTATCTCAATTAATTAGATATAGATCTAACCCAATTGAGAGAAAGATATTTAAATGATTTGGATTTAAATATGTCTAGCTTATGATGAATATCAAGCTAAGGAATTAATTCAATTAAATGAAATTATTAATACCAAGTCACATTCTATTAAGAGACCCCTTGACTGAAATAATCAACCAACAAAATTTAGGAATAAGTTCACAAAAATGATATTGTTTATTTAATAAAAAATTCAAATAATTAAACAATAATATGAGAAAGAAGTTCACAACATATTACTATTTGTTAAACTAGTATTAAAAGACGGATTTATGAGTAAATAGTTACTCATAAATCAGAATTCAACCCATTAGAGTAAAGATACATAATAACATATGATTGAGAAAAATTACACGTACAGACAAAAGTACACAAATATGAATAAAATGACACATTTCTGACATCATAAAATGAAACTAGTATTTGAAACAATAGTATTAGAAATACCAATTTATTGAATCCATTTCTCTGGCTCTGGTCTCCAACTTTCCTTTACATTGCTTGAATTTTTGTTGTTACAACAAGAGTTGCAGAAGTGCAAACTCTGCCCATCATACATAATTCAAAATGCAAAAGGAAAATCCTCAATAATCCCCAAATATGAGATTTTCACTCCTCCCACCTACAACTCTAAATCCATATTACAAAAGTGCTTTTAGAATTCCATAATTGTAGAGGAGAGAAGCCCTTATTACATTCTACAATCTGTTATTTATAATACTTACAAAGAAATTCAAAATATGAAAGTTTGTTGAAGAAGAGATCTGTTTAATCAATTTTCATTGGTTCAAAGTTTCATTCTTCTATTTATGGATCCTTCTCATTGTTTGAGATTCTTTTCTCTTCATCTCTTCAACTGTTTTCCTGCAAAAATAAATCAAAACAAAATTAAAATGCAAAAATAATATCACAATGCCAAATCTAGAATTAAAACAAATCTAATCAAATTCAATTAAACAAATAATTGAAAAGGAAATATGAGCTTTCCATTGATGCCTGTAATGATTTAATTGGCCAAGGATATCATTGACGAATGGATTTGCATTTAGAAGAGGCTTGGACAAATGAAAATGCAGAAAATAAAACTCAGAAAAAATTAGTTTTGTTAAAAAGTCAAAGCTTGATCTTCTGCTAGATTTTAGACCTAATAAATGATCGAATCTATTAATGAAACCTCCTCATAATATTCTCCACAATTTTATCTTTCCAATGAGCCATCGTGGACCCCATTTGGCCAAACAAAACTCCATTTGTGAGCTTTTGAAGTTAGTATATTAAAATTGCGAGAATTCTAAAAATTTTGTTGCTTGGACTAAAACTCTAAATGTTTTTATTAAATTCCATTTCTAAATTAAATTTTTATTATTAATTAATTAATAACAATTAATTAACTTCATTATTAATTTCTTATTAAGTGTTCATAAACAAAATTAATGAAAAAATTTAATTTAGTAATTAATTAAAATAGTTCATATTAATATTATAATCAAATATATAAAAATTATGATTAATTATAAAATTTTATAATATTAATTAATATTATATTAATTAAATCATTTTTAAAATTACAAAAGGTTCACGTAGTGTAATGAGAGGATGGTGGAGAGCTATGGAGGTCAACGAGAAAATGGAGTGATAAGGATGGAGGGATAAGGAGTGGACAGTGAGGTGGAGGGTGGGTGACGTCATGGCGACGGTGTACTAAGGTGTTGAAAAAAATTGTATTAAAAGTTTTAATCTACGCATAAAATCAAATTGGATTGCAAATTTAAAAAGTTTTAATTTTTAAAATTAGTGTTTGTTTTTTGTGATATTTGATATATCGCAATCGCAATATCGTATCACAATTTTTTTATTATATTTTTTGGATCGCAATTTTTAGAATGAAGGAAGTGGGGCGTATGTGGAATTAATAATACTACAACTTGGACAGTAATCACTTTGCAATTTTGAGAATCCAGTCTTGAAAACCTGTTTTAAAATAATAAATTGGAGTAAATTACCAAGGTTCCAAATCATGATTCATCTGTTGTATGATTTAGCTAGGTCACTTTGTAGGACCGTTAATGAAAAATGAAAAATTAATAAAAGTTAACTAAAAGTCAATATTTACAATGAATGAATATTGAACTTAATTAGTTAGAAAAATTGAAATATTATACATTTATTTATATTTTTAGTCTAGGGGAGAAAACGATCAAATTTCAAAGGAGTTCCATTTACAAACTGGTTGACCAAATGAGTCACAAGAAGTATCAATGGAAAGATTGTGAAAAGTCAGAGTCACTGAAACAATCGAAACATAAATCCAACAAAAGTAAAAAAAAAAACAAAATACAAAAAAAAAACAAAAACAAAAAAACAAAAACAAAAACAAAAACAAAAGAAAAAAAAAGAGCAAAAATTCTTAATGAAAATTATAAAAGGTGTTTTGCCAAAAATGAATGGAAAGGGTCCCCATTATTTGAAGTAATGGGGGTTGTTGGGGTTTCCCTACAACAGGACCCAAGTTTATATAATTCTCCTAATGTAATAGGGATACATCAATGGTATAAAAAATAAGACGTGACTTGGACACCCATTGGCCCATACATACCTAAATTCTAGACTCCATGAGTCTCTCTATGAGCAATACATCAACAAGATAAAGAAATAATGATACATGGCTTTTACAAATGCACACAATTGTTCCCTCCTCTATGCAATCCCAATACAATGATAGGCATCAAATACATGAGTACATGGTATCTATGAGCAATGATGTATGCTCCATACAACAACACCAATCAAAATATAATGGATGGGATGCATAATAGATACATGGTCTCCATGAATAATGATATAAGCTCTATATTTAGTAGCAGGAATAGATGGACCATACATAACATATGTTAATGCATGGATACTCTCATCATCTTAGCCATAAACAAGGATCTCACCATCAACATGTGGGTAACTTTCATCAATGAAATATCTGCAACAAAATCATGATAACCACTAGAAACCATCATGCTCCATATACATATATCTAAAATAATCATTTGACATCAATAACATGAATAACATGACATAAAAACAACATCACCACAAAAACATCCATGAGGCTCATCAATATAGAAGCATAGTACTGTAGCATCAACACTAGCTCTAAGAAACAAATGAACAAGTAGCAAAAACATCACAAGAAATATAAGAACCAATACAAGTAATCTCTCGAACATCATCAATGCATGGCCAAATATGCAATGTATCCAAGATGCATCAATAGAGAGATAATGTATGCATCAACAACAACAACATAAGATTTGTAAAAATCACATTGTTGGCAGCAAAATAACTCATCATCTCCTTGACCTCATGCCATCAAAATCATACTCTCTCTATCCTCATGAGAGAAAATTCTCAAGAAACAACAACAATAGGATTAAAACAACATAGGAAAATAACCTAATATTATCATAAAAGAACATATTCACTCCATGCATCAACAACAATATAAGTCTAATCCAACTCACATAATATCATCATGAGTCAGCCATCCAAATGCATATCAGCAACAAAAATTTATCATACATCTAGAAATAAAACATGCGCGATAACATGCATACTCTAGATGAACTACCTCCAACACACCATCATCAAATCTCCATGGTAGTTTCACATGCATGGAAATACATGACATAAATATGATGTACCATTATTACCACCATCAATATACCACTATGTCATGCAAACATACTATATTGCAATATATGGTAGCAACAAAAAAATCTAAATCAATATGTTTCCTGCAATAAAACCATGTCATCTAAGCACACAACATGTTCGTCCAACATGAATACAATGCCAACGATTTGTAGAACCGTTAGGAAGACAAAATTCTCCCCTGAATGTGTGATCCTCCATCACACCTTAAACATGTGCATAACAACAACCATGTGGTTTACATACCTTTAAAACTATCAACATGAAATTGCTCCAAACGTCACCAGTAAGGAGTATGGCTGAACCAACTGATATGAAACTAGAAATAAGAATATATCAGAAATAAAATAACACTTAAAAACCCATGAACTCCCCCTGAACACATGCATCTCCTTCATAACATGCATATTTTTCTTCATGCACTCTTTCTGATATGCTTCACCTCTAATGGTCTTCATGCAACTCAAGATGTGGCAATATGCTCCCCCTAAGACCATACAGACCTTAGTTTTTGGTGGGAGTCCCTTGCTGCTCCTTTCTCCTCCAAAATTGAGAGGTTGATCTTTCTTCTTCTTATGTGGTTGGACTTGCATGTTCTTCTCTCTTTGATTGGATCTCTTATAACACATGGGAAGCTTGCAGTCCTTGGCCTTATGGCTAATATTGTAATACAAAAAACACCCTATGTGACCAAGGAACTTAGGAGTAGACTGATATCTTTTGTTGATCTATTTTCTATTCCATGCATTGGCCCTGCAATTAATAACCCTATGGAAAAAATCATTGTATGTGAAAAAGTAACCATAAAAAGGAATAGTATACCTTACCATTGATGACCTCTATGATGAGGGTAGTCTTCTTCGCATGCATGCATAAGGTTTCTTCTCCTTTGGCTATTCCTTTTGCTGAGAGGATTTCATCTCTTCATTACTAAAATTTGCTATAGAATGTCTGTGTAGTCAATATGTGTAGCATCTTCCCTTCCTTTTATTCTTCCTTAGCTACCAGTTATGTCCCTCATTCTTTCTTTCTTTCTTGCATGGTTGTGGTTTTTCTAATGACTCTCCTTTTTCACACTACTACTAGTTGCTCCGACATTTCCTGATTTTCCTGTAGATGCTTGAGTTTTAGAATCAGTATTATCCAATTATTCTCTTGCAATAGTTGCTTCATCCTTTATTCTTTGACACTCACCCTACATCTCCCTATACTACTTCCTCATTCCTTCAATGTCCTTTCCTTATTGCAGTTGAGTTTTCAAATATGAAATTTCTTCTTTATAGGCACACTCCTTTTCATCAAAATTTCGCAATAACATTCAATGATATTTATTCTTAGTTGTTAGCCTTTTGATCTCTACTTCTAGGCCCATTATCTTGGATTGTTCTTCTAACCTTGTTTATAATTCATCTTTGTTGTTGATCTCTTCTTGTTGTCCCTATATATCAGTCCTTGATTCATCATTGTTGTCACTAGTTCTTTCATCTTCATCTTGTGAGGAGACTTGATTTGCCACTACTATAAGTGTATAATCTTTTCATTTTTCTTCTCATTAGCATGTGAGGAGAAGAGTCCTTCATCTTTCTCTGATATTGACAAGTTTCCTCCACAATACACACTTTGCAACTTGTCCAACATCTCTTTTGTAGTCTCACAAAATCTTACATAAAGATTATCATATTTTGGAATTCGATGCAAAATAATCTCTTTAGCCTTATCATCAAATTCATCCTTTATTCCATATTCCACTGATAGAAAATTGTTTTCATTAAGAGATAACAAATACATATCTAATTTCACCTTCCATGCTGCAAATTTACCTTCTTGAATAATTGGAACTCATTGTTGATCCATTTCAAAAAAAATTGCAAAATTTCTACCATTACTCCCCAGATATACTCTCCAATGATCAAGTTGCAATCGAGAGCCTCACTCTAATACCAATTGTTAGAAATGTAGAGCACTACTGAGAGGGGGGTGAATAAGTAGTGAAGGCACTCATATATTTTTCGCCAATTGTTTAATCATTTAAACATTCACAAACTGAAACACATAAGGAGAGATTAGAGCATCAACCATAAGCATAAAACCATAAAAACATTCAACACATGAGACAGAAACATTTATGGTGAAAAAGCCCCCTATGGGACAAAAAATCCACTGTTGTTGTTGTTGTGCTGCTTCTAGTTCTCCTATTAATCAAATAAAATTATTTACATCAATTTAGCTAGCCTCTAGTAGTAAGGAGAAACCACACCCATGTTCAGTATTGCTAGCATTCACTAGCTAGGAAGTTTCTACTCTCATGACTCTGGAGATAATCATTTGATGGAAGCTTCCACAACCAACAAGACTTGCCTAGTTACCACTAGACTATCTGCAACCATGGATGGAGATACAACTCCCAAAATATTGTTTTGCTGACTACTAATAGCAAGGAGCCACCACCCCTATCAAACTCTCTTAGCTACAATTTCATTCATTTTAAAAATTGACTCCAAGGAGAACTTCATAGCTCAACAACAACACATCAATCTCCAAGAATAAAATCAATCAACACAAACACTACATAAAATAATTTCGTAAACACATTAGTAAAAGAAACCTCTCTGCAATAGAAAAGTATTCTCACAAACAAATGTTGCATTTAATAATAAACTGGAGAATACACAAGCTGATACCAATCACCAAAATAATATGAAAATAATATTTACTTCATATCCTTGTTATCTTCACAAAATGTTGGCCGAAATATGCCTTTTCTACCTTCTACAATTCCTACAAATTGCTTCATAATTTTTGCATCACAACCCTCATAACTTGCACACGTTTCATCTCTCTCACACTCATTCAATACATAGCACAACCAACCCATCTATCATTGAGCTCTCTCCAATATACATATGATCTAAAGTGATTAACTCAATAATTACCAAAAACTAATTAGCTCAATAAATCCTTGTTCATACATTCTTGCATTTTGAATCATATCTTCATCATTGACTTGAACCACAACTAACTTCACTTAATGAGAGAGAATATTCACTTTAACCATCTTCTAGAAGCTAGTTAACCTTTTTCTAATCGTCTCATGAAAAATCTTGAACGATACAATTGGAAAAACCAATAAAACTTCTGAGATGCATGAGGAATGCAGAGAACTTATAGTTTATACCTCAGTCACACCCATAACACTAGCAGATCTCAATTGAAAGGCTTACAACCACACACATAACATTGATAGATCTCATATGAAATATTTCATCTGCACACATGACACTCTCTCCACCTCGACTTGGGTATAGCATATGAGAAAAAAAAAAATATCTAGCTCAGAACTTGTCCTAGCTTCTTGTACACTTTCTCCAACATTTGGATACACCCACAAACCTCAATAACATGTTTTTTAACTGGTAACACAAGACAAAAACCTCTGTAACAAGTCAAGGACACAAATACCTAATCTTCCAAACTCCTCAACATGGATCAACATACCTAACATGTAACCAACATCATCAACCTATCCAACTACTTCCAGCACATGTAGAAAGACCATCCACCTATAGTAGCATCATCAAAATTTCTAACTACCTATAGCACATCTATACTCAATCTTCAATTCCTACACTAGCTAAGCATATCCTAAACTAGGTCATAACCATGTTGACATCAATGCCAACCAACAAATCCAACAAGTGGATCACTAGAACAAACCAATGTACACAATACCGATACAAAATTCCAATGGGAGAATCATTGTAACAAGTCAAAAACTCATCACAATCCTAAGGATCACTACCACCATAAGGTTGAAATCAAGCATATGGAAAACAATACCAAGGCCCTGGTGACATCAATGCCAAAAATAAGTGCACATGGAATGATTCGACAGCTTGGTGTTCTACTAAAAGGATTTGGGCCTATATTTAAGTGCTTGGACCTTATTGCAAATGCTTAAGTATGAATGAGTCGATAGATATAAATCCCTTTGAGGCTAAAATAAAGTGATTGTGGGCTATGTTTGAATGGTTAGCAAGAATGGATATACAATTTAAAAGAATTTAAGTCATGCGGCCGTGGACATATATAGAAGAGGAGCACTAAAAGTTAGAGATATAATAGGCATGAACGAGTTGGTAGTGAAAATAGTGGCATGAATATATCAAGAGATATATTTGGAAGTTTAGTTAAATTTGGCAATGCAACAGATTTAGAAAAGCTCAGCTAAATCCTACAAAAATTCAAGAATAGTAAAATTTGAGTAATTAAGCTTAGTTTTTCTAGAAGAAATAAGTAAGGAGTGTTTGATAACTTGAAGAGCATATTTAGAAGAGATAGTTGAAGTAGGAGAAAGATACAAATATAATGGTCATGCAAGGATTCAAGAAGAAGATAACTAAAGATTATTATCCAAAAATATCTTTCCAAAATTTATATAAGAAAAATTGAATTTGCAATTGTGTGAGCAAGGAGTGTGTGAGAAACCTTGTTTATTCATAGAGAGAAAGTGAGAGGTTGGTTGTGCAACCTGATGCATAATGTGAATATGCATCAAGGGTGAATCAAAGTTTGGATTTGATATTTGAAAAGGTGCAATTGGTGATATTGTTTGAACGGTGATATGGTGATAGGTGATATTGCTGGTATAATTGGTGATTTGTTTAGTAATCAAAGAATTGTTGGAGGTGTTTGTTTGGTGGCTTTGGTGACTTATTAAGTTAAGAAAGTTTATTTTTTTATGAAATAAAGTGGCCTATTAGTTATATTTTGAAAATGGATGAAATATGGATCAAAAGGTCCAACAATTGGTACCTTTCATTTCAATGCCAAGAGTCCCTTTTAGCAATAACCGATGAACAAGCAACGGAAAGAGTCCCTTTTAATAGTTCCTGATAAAAGAGAGGGGCAGGAAGCCCTTTCAAAAGTGGCTAATAAATGAGCAAGGATAGCATTCCTTTTTAGTGAAAATAGATAATAGAGCAGGGATAGAAGTTCCTTTCAGTGGCAGTTGATAAACCTACAAGTAATTGCTTGTGGGACAATGATGTAGTCACATTGAAGCTTCTATTTTCCAATGAAATAAAAGGAATATTTATGTCTTAAATATGTGTCACACATGTTTATGAAAATAGTTATAATGATATGTTTTACATGATTGAGTTGTGTTTCTTATTCATGAGTTATTGGTAAAGTAATTAAAAGGTAATTTGTGAATAGTTTTATAATTTGGTTACACTGCCGATTCACCCCCCTCTTAGTAGTGTCCTGGTTTCTATTATTTCTAACACAAAAGGCACCATGGTGACTTATATTTCTCTATCCATGTCTATTATTATCTATACACCAAAAATCATAATGATTTGGGCATCCACTAAGCTTCCCACTGACCACATAGGCATAGACACAAAATCTTGTCTTGTCCAACACAACATAGGGAATAACACTCAATAGTCACAGAGTACAAGGCTCCATAGTTATTTCCACAACTCACTTGGCTTACTTTTCTCAAGCTCCATAGCTCCGTGCCATATTTAAGTGCTTGCGCCTTACTATAAAGGGTTAAGTATGAATGAGTAGATAGCTATAAAGCCCTTTGGGGCTAAAATAAAGTGATTATGGGCTATGTTTGAATGGTTAACAAGAATGGATATACATTATTGACTTTTATTAAAAGAATTTAAGCCATGGTCCTATGGACATATATAATAAACGAGCTCTAAAAGTTGGATCTATAATAGGCATGAACAAGTTGGTAGTGTAAACAATGGCCTATATTTAAGCACTTGGGCCTTATTGTAAAGGTTCAAGTATGAATGAATCGACAAATATAGATCCATTTGGGCCTAAAATAAAGTGATTGTGGGCTATGTTTGAATGGTTAGCAAGAATGGCTATACAATCTTGATTTTTATTAAAAGAATTTAACCCATCGTCTTGCAAACATATATAATGGAGGAGCACTAAAAGTTAGAACTGTAACATGCATGAATGAGTTGGTAGTGAAAATAGAATCACAAACATATCAAGAGGTATATTTGGAAGTTTAGATAAATTTGGTGATGCAACAAATTTAGAAAGGCTTAGATAAATCTTGTAAAAATTCCAAAATAGCAAAATTTAAGTAGTTAAGCTCATTTTTCAGCAAAAATAGGTAAGGAGAGTTTGATAGCTTGAAACATAGATTCAGGAGAGATAGTTGAAGTAGGATAAAGACATAAATACAATATTCATGAAATCATTCAAGAGAAAGAGAACTAAATATTATTATCCAAAGATATTAGTCCAAAATTTATATAAGTGTTAGTGCCTTAATCTACCTCAGGCTGAAGGAAGGCAGGTCTAGGGTAACATCAAACCAAGCTTAACTTTGTAGCTAGCCCTACTAGGTTGGGAGAGGGCTCTCTCCTTGTCAATCTCAATCAGAATATGGCAACTAGGGCTTGAGATGACTGAAATGAATGTTGATTTTAAGCTAGGTATAAAAGATTAGGGTTTCTATTTGATTTTTAGGTTTTGGGTCCAAACAACAAGAGAAATGATGATTTGGATTATGGCATGAATGTCAGTTTCTCCTAGCAAACCTGAGGCAAATTAAGTGCCATGTTCAGCCAAGTGAAGATTGTAAACGTGAGAAGTATAAGGGAGAAAGCCCTCTTCCCTACAGGCATCAAACAAAGGATGGATCTGCAGTAACAACTTTAGATGAAAGAGAATAATGAGGTTGCTCAACAGAGCATCTAACAACAGATAATTTTGCTAAAAATACCATTACAACTAACAGCAAAATCATCATGAAAGGAGCATCATTATGGATGAATTCCTAACATATCACTTAGATAATGCTGAAGCAAAGGAGAAAAACATAATGTGTAAATGAATTACAGGAGAAAAAACATACTAAACATTTTAGCACCATGATGAATCCTAGGCCTAAAGGGAAAAAACTGCTTTATTATGATATTCAATAAAACTTTACATAGTCCAAATGCTTCTTTGCTAGAAAAATCCAACCTCTACAATATGAAATTCGTAAAATATACATTTTTGCATCCTTGTATTAAGTGAATTGAGCTCAACAATCTTCTTTAAAATAGAATCAGTTACATTAAACTTGGACCGAATTTCTGAAAATAGGTGTTGAATATGAACTCGTATCTCCTAAACCATAGCCCTTGTTACAAAAATGAAAGAGGATTTTGTAGATAATGTCCTTTAAGAGAAAAATCTCTCTCAAATTTTGGAAATTCGTCTCCAGTTGCGCAGAATCTGTGCCACAAAATCATCTCTAAAACAGAAAATCATTAAAAACTTAAATCTGTGAAAATGAGATGTAAAGATCTAGTCATATATCCAAATTCTCAACACTTGTGAATAAATTGAAAGAAATTTTTGTTGTATTGCTCGTGGTTAACAAACACCTCCTTGGGTTTTTCAAAATTACTTTCCATCTATTTTAAAATGGCACCGCACTAAAATGACTAAAACAGTAAAATAAATAAAACATTTGCTTTGTTTTAATGTAAGCTCCAAATATCACTACATATCTCCCACATAGTAGTACCTGTGCATAAACTGAAGGAGGTTTTTTTTATTTGGTATGTGATGGACAAAAACCTATTTCACTTTTGAAAAATTCCTTACCATTATTTCATAAATTGATCGTGTGGTAAACTTGTCGTTGTGTACAACAACTGACCTCAAAACATGCATAACCAAGAATCACTCATTCATTTCGATCATATCTTCTGATCCAGAAACCGGTTATGGGAGTGTGATATACCATTGGAAATATTTTTCCAAGATTCTTCTGATCGAAATACTTAGGATATGATTTGCACTGAATATCATGTGCAAAGCATCTCTGAAAACCAGACATAGTAAGAGCCCATTTTGATCCCTGGTGACAGGCTCCGAAGACTGGAACTAACATCAGCCTTATTGGGGATGGAAGCTCCTTGGAGGTGTCAAGAACACCATAGACCAAGTTTCTCATCCATTGGGAAATACGATGAAACAACTGCAAACTCAAAACAACTCATACCAATCCAAACATACACATACTACAACCTGTACATAACAAATACCGGAAACTAAAATGTTGCTTTTGGAAGCTTATTTATTTACACAAACCTACCCTAATTTGCTGCAAAATCAATGGATCAAGTGATGTTGTAATTCCATATCAACCATTCAAGTAATTGTGGCAAAGATGTTGCTTGGAAATGCTTGAACTAGGACACAACTGGAAATTCTTCCAGCAATATTTACCCATAGTACCTCTGGCTCTGTAAAAGGCAACCTGGTTTTTCTTTCAACTTAAAAATATATTCCATATATGCTACTATGGGATCATAGAAACAAGATTCTATCTGCTGCCCCAACTCATTAACATATGCTTTTGGTTGGAGATTGTCACATCCTTGCTGTAAATCATAACATCCTTCAATCCAACCATCCAAGGGTAGCCTTATCTTTTCTTCTTTGGGAGGAGGGAGAGTTTCCAAGAACTATTTTGGGTCTTGGAATTCAAGTGATTTAATTTGAACATCCAATAATTCAATTTCATTTCCCAATATTTCAACCACTAAGCCAAGAAAATAATATTTATTCTCAGGTGTGAGTCGGTTGGATTTCAAGCTAAGAAACAATGATGTTAAAAAACTCTGATCAATATGAAATTTTGCTATCTCATCCCTTAAATTCAATAACATTTCACTAGATAATGGATTTTCCACATACCCCATCATTGATGATTACCATCAATGTTCTGAAAACTAGATTCTTTGGCAGTGAAGTCGAAGCTCAAGATCTTGAACAATGGAGTCATTAGGTAGATGATTTCAGCCTTCATATGTGTCTGACTGTTGTCCACCATCAGCAGTCAGATCTACAACTTGAATGAGATTTCCTGGAGAAGATCTATCACCTCTTCCCCAGTATGGTCGCCACTATGTTAGTGCCTAAATCTACCTCAGACTGAAGGAAGGCAGGTCTAAGGTAACATCAAACCGTGCTTAACCTGGTAGCTAGCCCTACCAAGTCGGGAGAGGGCTCTCTCCTTGTCAATCTCAATTAGAATATGGAAACTAGGGCTTGAGATGATTGAAATTAATGCTGATTTTATGCTAGGTATAAAAGATTAAGGTTTTTGATTTTATTTTTTAGGTTTTGGGTCAAAACAGCAAGAGAAATGATGATTTGGATTATGGCATCAATGTCAGTTTCTGTTGGCAAACCTGGGGTAAATTAAGTGCCATGTTCAACCAAGTGAAGATTGTAAGTGAGAAGTATAAGGGATAAAGCCTGTTTCTCTGCAAGAATGAAACAAAGGATGGATTTGCAGCAATAACTTTAGATGAAAGAGAATAACGAGGCTACTCAACAGAGCATCTAACAATGGATGAATTCTGCTAAAACTACCATTACAACTAACAGAAAAATCATCATGAAAGGAGCATCATTATGGATGAATTCCTAACCTATCACTTAGATAATGTTGAAGAAAAGGAGAAAAACATAATGTGTAAATGAATTACAGGAGAAAAAACATACTGAACATTTAAGCACCGTAATGAATCCCAGGCCTAAAGGGCAACAACTGCTTTATTATGATATTCAATAAAAATTTACACAGTCCAAATGCTTCTTTGCTACCAAAATCCAATCTCTACACTATGAAATTCAACAAAAATATACATTTTCTCATCCTTGTATTACGGGAATTGAGCTCAACCATCTTCTTCAAAATAGAATAAGTTACATTAAACTTGGACCGGATTTATGAAAATAGGTGTTGAAGATGAACTCGTATCTCATAAACCATAGCACCTGTTACAAAACTGAAAGAGGTTTTTGTAGAAAAGTTCATTTTGGAGAAAAAACTCTCTAAAATTTTGTAAATTAGTCTCCAGTTGCTTGGACTCAGTGCCACAAAATCATCTCTAAAACAGAAAATCATTAAAAAATTAAATCTGTGAAAATGAGCTGTAAATATCTAGTCACATATCCAAATTCAAAACACCTGTGAATAAACATAAATATATTTTTGTTGTATGGCTCATGGTTAATAAAATACTCCTTGGGTTTTTCAAAATTACTTTCCATCTGTTGTAAAATGGCACCACAATAAAATGACTAAAACAGTAAGATAAATAAAAAAATTTGCTTTGTTTTAATGTAGGCTCCAAATATCACTGCATATCTCCCACATAGTAGCACCTGTGCATAAATTGAAGGAGGTTTTTGTTATTTGGTATGTGTCAGACAAAAGCATTTTTCACTTTTGAAAAATTCCTTACCATTATTTCATAAACTGATCTTGTAGTAAACTTTTCGTTGTGTGCAGCATCTGACCTCAAAACATGCATAACCAAGAATCACTCATTCATTTCAATCATGTCTTTTGATCTAGAAACCGGTTACAGGTGTGTGATATACCATTGGAAATAATTTTCTGAGCATTTTTTTATGGAAATACTTAGGATATGATTTTCACTAAAGATCATGTGCAAAACATCTCTAAAAACCAGATATAGTAAGAGCCCATTTTGATCCCTGGTGACAGGCTGCGAAGACTGGAACTAACAATAAGCATAATTGAATTTGCAATTCTGTGAGCAAGGAGTGTGTGGGCAACCATGTTGGTTAACAAAGATAAGATGAGAGGTTGTTGGTACAACCTGATGCATAATTTGAATATGCATCAAGGGTGAATCAGAGATCATATTTGATATCTAAAAAGGTGTAATTGGTGATATTGTTCAAATGGTGTTTTCATGAAGAGGATTTTATGGTGATGTTGCTGGTATAGTTGGTGATTTTTTTAGTAATTAGAGAGTTGTTGAAGGTGTTTATTTGGGGGTTTTGGTGAGTTATTGAGGTAAGAATTTTTATTTTTCTTTTATTTT
>APFE030391682.1:0-13990 GCA_000404065.3 Pinus taeda | reverse complement strand
GATGAAAGATAGATCAAAATGGCCAACAAGTGGTAGTTTGCATTCCAAGGTCAAGAGTCAATTTCAGGAGTGGTTAATAAACGAGTAGGGGCAAGAGTCTGTTTCAATAGTGGTTGATAAAAAAAGTAGGAGAAAGAGTCCCTTTCAGCAGAGGATGATAAATGAGAGGGGATAATAGTCCCTTTTAGTGAAAACCAATAAACAAGTAGGGATAGAAGTTCTTTTCAATAGTAGTTGATAAACCTACAAGTAGTTGCTTGTGGGAAAATGATATAGTCCAGTTGAAGCTTGCATTTTCCAAAGAAATAAAAGGAAGAATGGTGTCTTAAATATGTGTCACGCATATGTATGAAATAGTTATAATTCTATGTTTTGCATGATTGATCTTTGTTGTTGGTTCATGAGTGATTTCTAAAGTGATTGAAAGTGTAATTTGTGAATAATTGTATAATTTGGTCACACTAATTATTCACACCACTCTTAATAGTGTCCGAGTTCCATTATTTCTAACACAACAAGCACCATGGTGACTTAGATTTCACTATCGATATGGATTATTAGCTATAAACAAAACATTACAATAATTTAGTCATTAACTAAGCCTCCCATTGACCATAGGCATAGACACATAGTGTAATTGCCTCCAACACAAGATAGGAAATAACACTCAATAGTCCCATAGCACAAGGCTCCATAGTTAGTTCCACAACTCCCTTGGCTTACTTCTCTCAAGCTCCATAGCTCCATGCCACATTTAAGTGCTTGGGCCTTAGTGCAATGCCTTAAGTATGAATGAGTCAATAGATTTAAAGTCCTTTGGGGATAAAATAAAGTGATTGTGGGCTATGTTTCAATGGTTATCAAGAATGAATATAAATTCTTGATTCTTATTAAAATAATGTAAGCCATAGACCCGTGCACATATGTAATAGACGAGCACTAGAAGATAGATCTATAACAGGCATGAATGAGTTGACATTGCAAATAATGGCATATATTTAAGTGCTCAGGCCTTATTATAAAGGTTGAAGTATGAATGAGTTGACAACTATAAAGCCCTTTAGGGATAAAATAAAGTGATTGTGGGCTTGTTACACAACATTTTGTCACTCTCCTTGTACTCCTCATTCTTTGATCCTGGAGGACCTCTACAGTGAACCCCACATGTTTTTCCTTCATGAACAAACTCCCATTGTGTCCTCTTCATGACCAGATCAATTTCCTTTTGCACCATTTCCCCTGAAACTTCTGTTTTTCTAGTTTATAAGACTGGCGCTAATGGAATTTGTCTTCCCCACGCCGATGTGTAGATATTAGCACTATCCCTAGCACTGACTGGAGCAACTGAGTTTTGTTCCAGTTGCGCCAGTCCTCTTATCAAAAGCTTTTTAAATTAAGAGTTGAAGCTTCTAGCTCTAGAAGCTTCGTAACAGAAGTCTGGTAAATGGTTTGGCTGGATGGGGATGAGGATGTCAGTTTGGACTCCTTTCCCCTATAATGATGGAACTACCTCAAGGGATAATACCTTCTCCCATGAGAAGAGAATCCATCTTTGTTGGGCATGAATCCCTCCACAGAGTGTTTTGGGGCTCAAAGCCCAAGTTTTTAGTGATATTATAGTAAAGCTCCATGAATTGCGGGTGCGAAATGTATGTTAAAGTCATAGGGTTGTCCACCCTAAGTTTGAATGTAATCTCAGCCTACCCATGGTCCACGACCATGGGATTATATAAATAGAGTGAGGCTCTATGTTGTAAAGGGATCATCATAAGAGAGAATCTAATGGATAGAATGAGATAGTGAATCATAGAAGAATAATCTAAGTGTGTCTTGGGTTGTAGTAGTAGGAAGAGGCTCTGTAGCTCAGTGCACAAAGACCTAGTAGAGTCTGCAGCTGAGTGTGCAAAGGCCTAGTAGATTCTGCAGTTGAGTGCGCAGACCCTTACAGCTGAGTGCACAAGGTAGAGTTGAGTCTATAACTAGAAAACAGATTAATAAAGAAGCGTTTTGTTACCAATTATGTGCATCTTTTCTGAGTTATTACATGTTTGATATCATTTGCAATTATACTATTTATTTACAGTGCACACTTGTATAAATATTTTTAAGTATAACTGAAGGCATACAAATAAGCTGAGTTAATCAAATAATATTGGGTGATTAGTAAGGACTTGGGTAATAACACTGTTCGACCCTCGAGTAGGGCTATGCAAAGACAACATCATAGGCTGCAAGGTACTGATAAGTGTGCATAGCAATTTGTACACAGGGTCAAACCGCGAACTACTTGAATACATCAGACATCCCTAGGGTGTGGAAACTTGGTTGTAGCACCCTCCCATACTATTTCGGGTGAGATCTCAGTCAGCACTCCATGGACTATTGCCAAAAGAGCCAGTAGTACCGATATTTGTTTAGCTAAATCACCTCCGAACCTGGGTCAGGCCCCAACAAGCCAACAAATGGTTCTATTGCTGAGACTAGGATCTGAATAAGGGATGCTTAATGTTGTGTCATTAGAATCCAACGAAGAAAGAAATTGAAAAGTGCTTAGACAGAAAGATTCACGAGTTTGCGGTGCAGGAAAATAGGAATCCGCGAGTATCAAAGGAACAACGGTTGGAGCACTACTTGTATATGGAAATCCATGAAATTTTCTTTGCATCCGTCCCCTTTAAGTTGTATGAGTGGATCACAAAACTAGTAGAAATTTAGGGAAGGTGTAGGCTTGACAAACCGATTGTGTGGACTCCAAAATTAGTGAGTAGACTAGAAGCATCTAAAGATAAGATCACACACGTTGTGGACCATTGGCTCGATCGAATTATAGGAGGATTTATCATTGAGTTCATGATAGATATGACAGTCAACAATAGTGAGGCGGAAGGATGCTTCCTCAAAGGACTGTGATGTAAGTACATTAAATCTTTGAACACTTGGATTAAACTGCTATTGTGTGAAAAGTGGATTATGTGAATAAATTGATTTTTGGGGCTACGCGAAGTGGGAGGATCTATAGAAACAAAGGTAGTGCAGAGATATAAAATAGCCCCTTGATTTTTACCTCGACGGGAAAGCGAGGAAGAGCTCATGAAAGTTTCTTTGAGAAACGCAGTGAGTCTGATAAGGCAACGAATTTTCCGCCTAGCATCTCCACCTACACCACCACCAGTCTCACCATCTTCACCTCCATCTCTGCCCACACCACCTTCACCACCACCACAGTTCAATATGGTGAGCATGATAAAATTGTTGGTATTCAGAGGAGTAGGGAATGAAGATCCAGACCAATTTTGGTTCGTGGTAAGGGTCGTATGGGAAGAACAAGGAGTCGTGGGTGACAATATAAAGAAGGCAACACTGGTAAACGTGTTGCACGACCGTGCACTAACATGGTACATTAAGCATTCTAATGACCATCCAAATGCGAGGATCGCAGATATCTAGGTTGCGCTGAACAGGGAATTTGGTAGGCCAAAATTGGAGACACAATCGATTATTGGGTTTAAGGAAATAACGATGCTTCTAGGCAAGACCCCATGGGATTTGAACCAGAGACTAAAGAGTATGATTCATGAAGCCAACATGACTTTGATGGATGGACAACACCATGCATTGTTTGTAGTGTCACTAACACCGCATTTAAGGATGGCGCTATCACAACAGAAGTTATCCACCCAGGCCAAAGCTTTGGAGATTGCAATGAGACTGCACGAGACCCCAATACAAGATCCTAGCGTGGGAGTCCAACAAATCCATGTGCAACTGTAAAATTTGTGTTTGGAAATGTAGAGTTTGAAATAGGACAAGAAAACTCACCCAAAAGCGCGCGAGGAGGTATGGTGCATAAAATGTAAAGGTCAGGGGCATGACAAGGACCATTGTCTAGTCTTCACGAACTACCTAGTGGCAGGAGAGCCAATGCCATTGAGACTATAGGCACAAGTAGATATGAGCGCGATGCCTACATTAAGATGCTCGATTTGTCAAATAGGAGGAAGGCATGCTACTAATAATTTTCATCTCTTGCAGAAGTATACATAGACATCTCAACAATTGTTTTATAATTTCTACAGGTTGGTAGGCCATGATGAGCGCAACTGCAAAAGTTATGAAATAATGATGGATCAGACTCCTGCCTATAGAGTGCAGACCAAAATGAGAGCCCTCAATCGAAATGTAGGGATGACGTGCGCTGGATTTTAGGGGTGTGAATGAGGTCGAGGTGGAATGGGACCATGAAGGGGTCACAAACAGCTGATTCGTTATAATTGCGGAGGGGCAGGGCATTATGCCCATAATTGTACAAATCCGATGAGAGCATCATGTTTATATTGTACTCAATTTGATCATGAGATGGAGGATTTCCCTACACTGATAGCAAGGTTGCGCGATAAAGGGATACTCCAGCCTCCCTCGACTTAGAATTTGCAAATGATGAGATCTGAACCGCGCGAAGACGACCCGAATGAAAAATATTGTGCTTCAAAGTGGTATCACGGCAAGAGATGACAAAGGTAAGCAGCCTGAAGAAAGTGCATGGGTTTGCAAGGCTCCTACAAAGGAACCTGAATTTGACTTGGAGCACGTGAAGGAGACATTCATGGAAGCTAAGAAGATCTTCATGGAGGCCTCCACTTCAGGTACTAAGGATTAGCTAGAGCCGGAGATGGATCCTTCAATGATCACTACCTTTCTAGATACATGTATGAAGTTGCTACGTGACAGCAAGGTTGTGAAGGGACTGTAGGAGCTTATCACTAGGTGTGCTAGGTCGGGAGAACCCCGCGTAGTAAGGAAGCTCAGAAAGCACACATCGTGAACATGAAGGGAAATGAGATTGACTGCGTAAATCGGGGAGTATGAAATGGATCAAGTAATTATGGATCTAGGATCAGACATGAATGTGCTACCAAAGAAGACATGGGAGCACGTGGGTAGGCCTGCGTTGCATTAGTCCTCTATTCAATTACAAATGGCGAATCAACAAAAGATCCTACTAATTGGAAGATTGCAGGTGATAATGGTAAACATCATAGGTGCAAGCGCACTTGTAGATTTCGAGGTGATAGAGATTGTCGATGACAACAATCCCTATCTCGTGCTACTGGGAATAGATTGGGCCACTGATATGAACAAAGTGATAAATCTAAAGAAGCACAAAATGATTTTTCATAAAAAGTCACTCCACGTAGTGGTACCTTTAGACCCTACGGAAGGATCACACTACACAAGGCCAGTGCGCGATGATGAAAGTGACGATGAGCTAGACTGTATCTACAAGATAACTGCTCGAGAATAGGATTGGGTAAATACTATAGCCTATGGCAGGATTTTGTTGGAGCATGAAAGCTCCAGCACATCATATTCAGATGAGGAAATAGAACGATGGCATAACCAGTTACACGAGGTAACCATAATCAGCTGCAACATGATGATAAGATCACTGCACTGCATGACAACAGAGGTAAGGGATATGCCAATGTATGACTAGTTGACAGTGGTAGATGAATTCCTAAACGATTTTGAAAGCAAAGTGCCAGAATAGCAGTGGTTCAGTGCTCTAAAATGGGCACTACACACTATGCCCGCAATGTGGTGGGGTATGCACCAGCAGAGTTTCAGGGACTGGCGTGAATGTAGAAAAATGATGCGCCTACAATTTGGGAAGCCCCATATGCGAATGAAAGTTGGGCATGATGGACAAAACAGCCTGCATGCCCACCTTTCCAGATAAGTACAGGCATATGGTATGCAACCCACACGAACGCACACCATTCTCATGATAGGAGAGAGGAATAACAAGCAGAAGCAGGCAAGTCAAGTGCGCAAACGATGAAGTATGATAAGACCTAGCGCGCTGGAAATCATACACGGGGAAGCCTTTGCCAAGGTGTCCGAAGTGCTGAATAGGGTCCACAATGTGAGACGCACCGACTGGGACCTGTGCATACCAGTAGTTGTATGGGCTTATACGACCATGTGCAAAACTTAGACTGCGCAAGCGCTTCCGAATCTGAAGTATGAAGCAAAGGATGTAGTCCTTGTGGAGCATGTGAAGTCAAGTCCACGCATAATAGCACCCATAGATACGACAGTCCGTGAAGCACAAAATGAAGGAATCAAACATCCGTAAGAAATAGAACACATAATACTTGAGGAAGAAATCTGACAAGGAAAACTTAGACTTTGCAAACTTGAAGAAGACCGGGTACGGCTAAGGGAGAAAAGCGCTTTGATGGACGCGAAGGTCAAGAAGCTGGAAGATGAAATAAAGGAAGCATTTCTCGTCGAAAAGTAAGGAATGGTAAGGCAAGGTGCGTACAAGCGTACTAATGAGTTGGAGGACTATCACCGAGAATTGGTTAGTCTGTTGCTATGGCTTGAACTGCATATCGCTAAATGTAGTGACCAGGGTAGCCAATTGCAAATAGTAGAGTGTGTGATGCCGATAACCACAAGGGAAGATGAGGATTCTCCGTGAACTATGATATTGGATGGGATGGAGCCCTGTACGTGTGGTGCAACCATTTGAATATCTATAGGAAGAACAGTCGTAGCACTCCAGGGAGTTGCAAGGGAGCGTGGGACAATAAAATATTCTACCCGAGAGCTACACGATATTAGAATTGTACGTAGAATCTGAATGTCACAGGGTTCGCAACCACGCATGGAAGGCTGCGTTGCCATGCAGGTCTTCTGGGAAGTGACTGTTGGTGTCACTATTCATGATGGGATGTTCGATTTGAGGCCAAATGGAGTGGGTGGCAGGAATTTAAGACGCAAGTTATGGGTAAGATTTGGGAAAATATGCTACCAAGAAAGCATTAATGGCCCAAAATTGGGGGGAATGGTCGAATTCGAATTCCAAAGGCACTATAAAACTCAAAAGGCTAGCTAGCAAACAACACTTGGTCATTTGAGAATTGAGTTCTTGAGCAAAGCACAGAGAATTGAGAGCTGAGCGATAATTGAGCCCCTAAGTTCGCGAGAGATGGAATACAGCCTAGAGATGATGACTGCCACTAAGGATGGGTAGGGAATTGAAGAGGTTACCACCGATGAGAACACGTAGACCCAAATGGTAGACGATGTTCCAGAAGGCACCAAGATTATCACAGAAATCCCCAAATCAACATGAACACCGAGGCCCAAGAAGGATAAATAGGCAATGGGTCTAGTATGCATGTCTCTGAGGAATCCAGGGCACAACAAACTATCCACAGAAGAGAAGGGGAAAGCAGTCACAATAGAAACAGATGAGGAAGAAGAAGACTTACAGGCCCTGATTTCCATAGTGGAAGAAGAAGAAGAAGTGGAGGAGGATATCCAATCGTTGCGCTCTGCAACAAAACTGCCAGCGTATGTCCCTCCATGGAAAGGGAAAACCAAAGTGCCAAAGAACCTGGATGAAATGAAAATCTCACTCCAGAGCTCGCTCCTCCCCAATGGCATTGTATTTGAAGGAACACACCTAGGCCACGTATCAAACATAAAATTTGAAGTCTCAGACCTTGCTGACAGCGAGAAGTTCCTGCACCTAGAGACCAAGAACTTAATGAAGAAGAACACTGAGGGGGAGATGATCACGTTAGATCCACAGAAATGGCAGTGCAGTGTGGAAAAGGTCAGGTTGCTGCACTTACTATGGATACCACATTTCCACCGTGCACCCATCACCATTTTCATTATCAAGTAGCTACTTTGCCTGGTGCATGATGGGTATCTATGGCTGGAGGAGCCTATTCCCATCATGACAGACCTCATTCACTATATTTCTTGGCTCCCCTATAAAGGAAAGGACCTCGCGACTATAGCCGGAAAAGGTAGTGATTTGGCTCTCGTGGAAGCCATGAAGGTGAAATATAACTTGGCGAAGAAGAAGAGGGGATGCGTTATCTCCAGCACCAAGGACAAAGTGGTGCGCATAGCCACCCAAATCCTGGCCAACAAAATTATGAGAAAGTGTCGTGTCGATGAGGTACCACCGCTGGTGGTCACGTTGGCCAAGTAGTGCACAGAGGGGGTCCATTCAACTAGGCCAAATTCCTCTGCGAGGAATTTTTGATAAACTGTCGCGAAGCCCAAAAGCAGGGTAAGACCTTCCACTATGCGTGGTTGCTATTATCCATATTGCTAGTAGAGGGAGAACTGCTAGAGGATATTCAGTTCCCCAACATTGGTAGAGAGTTACCAGAAGTCGTGAAGTACACTTCGCTCTGGGCCACCAAGGACGCGAAACAGATTCATGACATCAAAATTTTCTGGGTGCTCATGGAGGCGAGCATCTGGATGTTGTTCAATAGGAGGCCGCACTTGTCACCTAAAATGCATAATAGTCTGTAGATTTTTGCAAACTTCAAAGTTGATATGCACAACATCTATATTAGGGCGCGAAAGGATCTAGCAAAGCAGTGGACGAAGCTACCATTTGTAGCCATTGACATTGCAATTTTTACTACCTTGGAGACATGGCCTCCTGCATGGTGCGCACCAGACCTAGAAGAACTAGAGAAGGTAGCAGCTCAGAAGAAAAAGGACAATGCTAAGTTGCACGTCACTCAATTAGAAAAGAAAAGGTGGGATGAAAAAGCAACAATTGAGGTAAGGGGAGTGCGCGAAGAAGCACAAAAATCCATAGAGTAGAAGAAGGTAACATAAGTAGCAGCAGCAACGTAGGTAGCAGAGGCAGCAACATCACAGGCAGATGAGGGCAAAGAAACATCCTCAGGGCAGGAGGCAGAGGAAACAGAAATAACAAAAGGGAGCACGGACCCAAGGGCCGCTTCCATAGAGTTAAAATGCCCCCGCATCGCAGAGAGATTGGGCCCAGGGAAGAAGGTCAAGGCCTCAAAGTTGGCCATTGACCCGATCACCTTAACCAAAGGAGATCTCAATGAGATCGGCGAGAAGATCCAAGATGTCATAGGTGAAGCGCTCCAGGAGTTCATGTAGGAGCATCAGACTGTGTTGGGGGCCCTTAGGGTGTAGCTACAGGAGTTATAGGTATGCCCCCCTCAAGAAGGTACCCTGTCAACACATGTCGCAAAAGGAACTTCAGCAGTAGAGAAAATGTTGTGCCCAAGGATGGAAAACACAATAGTGTTGCCAGAGGGATCTCTAGTGTTGTCCATTGCGCTGGATCGATTGTCGCTTAGTATGATGAAAGAACTTGGCCTTATCCTGGCTGCCCTTCCCTGGGAAACGTTGTATCAGTTACAGGATGGGATAATGATTGAGCTGCGGGCCAGGGAGAGCCACACAATCGAGGTTCTTCGAGGGTAGAAAATAAACATATAATAGATCAGCTTGTAGTGTGACGAGTTGGTGTTGTAGAATCAACATTTCACGCACACGGTAGATGACGCTTGTCGCCGCATCTCAAAGCTGGCCACCGGAGCAGATCTACTGGTAGTGTGGATCCGAATGGAAAATGGCATCAACCCATGGTATTCATCCACCCATGTTATTGATCCGCCCATGGAATTTACCCATGGTATTGTAAGTGGCATCCACTCATGGTATTTATCCACCCATGGTATTGTAAGTGACATCCACCCATGGTATTCATTCACCCATAGTATTTTCCCACGGCATTGTGACATCCACCCATGGTATTCATTCACCCATGGAATTGACCCATGGTATTGTGATAACCACCCATGGTATTCATTCACCTATGTAATTGACCCGTGGTATTGTGACATCCACCCATAGTATTCATTCACTCATGGAATTGACATGTGGTATTGTAACTGAAAAAGACTATAAGTAACAAGTCGCATTTTGTAAAAGGAAAAAGAGTCCACCACAATGTACTCCTTACAGTTATTATCTTTTTTAATATAAAATTTCTTTGTGGTTTTATTTACTATGTGTTCTGTCATTTTCTTTCTAGCATTGCAATTCCTTAGATCTTGGGCACCTCCCCCACAAGAACCATTTCAATATTTTAGATCTTGCTGGCCTCCCCCCAAGATCCAGATCAGTGGTATCAGAGCAGGTTATGATTCCATGGGAATGAGGGTTTCATGCATATTTCAGTGTCAAATTTTTTCAGCAATATTGAACAAACTTTAGGCACATGCTGCAACCTCCACAGAGCACTTTCGTAGGCCAAGCAGGAAGAATTTTTCTTTTTTTCATTTTTTTGCATGTATTTGTTTTTGGGTAGCAGGTTTGTAGATAAGATATGAACATTTCGTACAACATTTAAAAAAAAATAAAAGATTGGGATTCCTTGCGAAAAATACCAAAATTCAAAAAAACAATCAGCCAAATCGGAGTCTGGATGAGGGAGATATCGCTGATTTAAAATCAGCTATGTTGTAGAATTTTTTTCTGATGACAACGGGTGGTCAGCGACTCTCCTATCATTTTTGAATTTTTTTTGTTCAGAATTTCAAAAAAGGGATTGTAGATTTGATCTCCTCTCGAAAAATCACCCAATTTCAAAAAAAAAAAAAAATATTGGGTCGAATCGGAGTTCAGATGTGGGAGATATCGCTCATTTAAAATCAACTATTTTTTTAGAACTTTTGTGATGGTGGAAAAAGTTACAGTGCGAATCGGAGATTCTAGGGTATCCAGATAAGGATTTCCAACACATGGGAAGATGAAAAATGGTCCTTCTGCTTCCAAAAATAGGTTATAATGAATATTCTAAGTTATATTAACAAATTTATGTCCATTTTAATTCTAGAGCAACATTCGAAGCGGGTTCCTGTTGGAGACGTGCCCTCCCACTCCACTTTAGCAGGCACTTGCTTCACATTCATCAGTTCCAACATAGCAGCATTTAGCTTGGGTTATTTGGAGACATGCCCTCCCACCCCAGGCTATGTAGGCACCTGCTACTTCATCAACAACCAACATCATGGTTATGGGTCAACTGCACAAAATCGTTGTCATCGAAGTCCATTTTCTAGGCCACACACTCTTAGTATCACAGTTGGTCACAAAAAGTACAAGATATCTCTATCCTCGGATCTTCGTTTATCATGGTTATGGGTCATCCAAAAACCCACACTTCATCAAAGTCCATTTTCTAGGCCGCACACTGTCAGTATAAAAGTTGGTCACAAGCATTACAGGGTATCTCTATCCTTGGATTTTCGTTCATCATGGTTACGAGTCATCCACAAACCCACACTTCATCGAAGTCCATTTGCTAGGCCTCACACTATCAATATCATAGTTGGTCACAAGCATTACAGGGTATCTCTATCCTTGGATCTTCGTTCATCATGGTTATGGGTTAACCACATAAAACCCTTCCCTTCAGTGGCTCTTCATATTCAACAAAGGTTTCGTAGGAGGGAGCTTCATGTAACGGGGACCATTGCTTCTTAAGGAGGGAGGAATGATCCGAATGGAAAATGGCATCAACCAATGGTATTCATCCACCCATGTTATTGATCCACCCATGGAATTTACCCATGGTATTGTAAGTGGCATCCACTCATGGTATTTATCCACCCATGGTATTGTAAGTGACATCCAACCATGGTATTGTGACATCCACCCATGGTATTCATTCACCCATGGAATAGACCCGTGGTATTGTAACATCCACCCATGGTATTCATTCACCTATGTAATTGACCCATGGTATTGTGACATCCACCCATAGTATTCATTCACCCATGGAATTGACCCATGGTATTGTAATTGAAAAAGGTTATAAGTAACAAGTTGCATTTTGTAAAAGGACGGAGAGTCTACCACAATGTAGTCCTTACAATTATTATCTTTCTTAATAGAAAGTTTCTTTATGGTTTTGTTTATTGGGCATTCTCTTTTTCTTCTTGCATTTTAATCTTTTTGATCTTGGGGGCCTCCCCCCAAGATCTATATCAGTGGTATCAGAGTAGTTAAAATTCCATGGGAATGAGGTCCCCAAGATCTAAAAGATTGAAATGCGAGAAGAAAAAGAGGAGAATTCCCAATAAACAAAACCATAAAGAAAATTTTTATTAAAAAATATAATAACTATAAGGACTACATTGTGGTGGACTCTCTGTCCTTTTACAAAATGCGACTTGTTACTTATAGTCTTTTGCAGTTACAATACCATGAGTCAATTCCATGGGTGAATGAATACTATGGGTGGATGTCACAATACCATGGGTGGATAAATACCATGAGTGGATTCCACTTACAATAACATGGGTAAATTCCATGGGTGGATGAATACCATGGGTTGATGCCATTTTCCATTCGGATCAAGTGTAGATCCACAATTTGGAAATTGGAGTTTGCAAGGCTAGGGAAGAGATGACAAATTTGCAACGAGAGCTAAATCTCTATATCGTTGAGCTGCGGTTGAAGGTGTAACCTTCCACTCCCCTGGAAATTAGAGAACAGTATGCTAGCGCTATTGCAACAGGGTTGGAAAAAATTGGAGGAGCAGTGCGCAACTGTACCAACATGTTGGAACATGCACTTGAGGTCCTCACGACTTTGCAGGAGGACCCCAACATTCAGTGCCTAGAGACAGAGGAACGCAAACTCTAGCAGCAATGAGACAACATCAGAGGGAATACACAATGATAGTCCTCACTCAGCGTCTTGGGAGGATGTAGCAAGCCAAGGCATTAAAGGATCAGGTGGACGCGGTGCATCATAATGAAGCGGTTATCAAAGCGTGAATTTAGCCATGGATTGATGAGGCCTTCACAATCATGGGGATTATTGAAGGGAAGCTTGCACACATCCAGGGGATGCAGGGCAACACACCAGAAATAAGGGTCCTAGAAGACTGGATGCAGCAGGTTCAACAAGCAGCAGCTCAATGCGCTATGGATATCAGGACCATTTGATACCAGTTGGAGGGACTCTGTGCCAAGATCGCCGTGCCAACAGAGTGACTCAAGGGCGAGTCATGATGTTTTTGTTGGGGGCTTGTTGGGCATGGAATTCCCCCACAACATGTTTTGGGGCTCAAAGCCCACGTTTTGAGTGATATTATAGTAAAGCTCCATGAATTACAGGCGCGAAATGTATGTTAGAGCATAAGGTTGTCCACCCTAAGTTTAAATGTAATGTCGGCCTACCCATGGTCCATGGACCATGGGATTGTATAAATAGAGCGAGGCTCTAAGTTGTAAATGGATCATCATAAGAGAGAATCTAATGGATAGAATGAGACAGTGAAACATAGAAGAAGAATCTAAGTTTGTCTTGGGTCGTAGTAGTAGGAAGAGGCTTTGAAACTGAGTGCGCAGAGGCATAGTAGAGTCCATAGCTGAGTGTACGGACCCCTGTAGCTGAGTGCGTAGGGTAGAGTTGAGTCTGTAACCAGAGAAGAGATTAATAAAAAAGGTTTTTGTTACCAATTTTGTGCATCTGTTCTGAGTTATTACATGTTTGATATCATTTGCAATTATATTGTTTATTTATTGTGCACACTTGTATGAATATTGTTAAGTATAAATGAAGGCATACAAATAAGCTAAGTTAATCAACTAATATTGGATGATTAGTAAGGACTTGGGTAATAACATTGTGCGGCCCCCGAGTAGGGTTGTGTTAAGACAACATCACAGGCTGCGAGGTATTGATAAGTGCGCGTAGCGACGTGTGCTTAGGGTGTCGTACATATTCATGGCTTAATGTTTCTTGAATTGTTAAGTAGGTTGAATTTGTCTATTATCACGATTGTTGTTTGCTATTATTTACTTGCTTCATGTGCTCGAACAAGGAAGCGAGAGATAGCTGGAGCGAGCAAGCAAGGAAATCATCAAACAAGATAATCGTACTAAGAGGTAGGCCCTCTTAATTGGTTCTAACCTAAAGGAAATCTTCCATATAATGTATCTGTTGTGGCTAGACCCATTATCAGGATAGAGGAATTTTCTTGTGTCCGCACTTATAATTTTACTTCACCACAAATTAGTGACTTTGCTGGTGATCCCAATCCTTTTGTTTGTCTTGGATTTCATGATTTCATGAGAACTTTTCTAGTTCCACTTTTTCCCTTTGGTTTTGT